>CADDXX010000112.1:1190483-1251080 GCA_902810485.1 Alauda arvensis
CCTGTCCCTAGAGAATCTTAAAACTCAACCAGATATTGTCTTAAATGCTGCTGTAGCTGCCYCTGCATGATCATGATCAATTGAACTGGAATGTCTAAACAGGTCACTTCCAGACTCAGTGATTCAGTGAATAAAATTTGTTCTTACCATTTTTTTTTTGTGGAGGAAGAAAGGGAAACAAACTCTATTAGTCAGTTAAGTCCCTAGATAGGATCTTCAAATCAAAATTTTAACTTTATGCTGAATGAAATAATACACATAATATAAACTTTAAATCTTGATTTTTATACCTTACTGAAAYGAAATTAGATCTCTTTCAAAAAATTGGTGTAAAATATTGCCACAGAAAACTTCTGGAAGGAATGTATCAAATACTCTGTCTGGGAAAGACCTTTTAAGGATTCACTGCTAGTGAAGTCTTGGAAAATTACAATGACRGAAGATAGTAGCTATTCAAATGTGTCACTAATGATCATTTGAGTGTGCCACATAAAAGCTTCTTGGCAGTAATATGTCTTTTAGCTCAAACTGTACTCAATCTCATACTTCTTGCATATCCTTTAAAATATGAAATTGGTTTACAACAAAAGCAATGCTCTGCAAATTAAGACATGAATATTTGAAAATATTTCAGGATGGTGGAAAAATGTTATCGTTTGGAAATGGTGTCAATGTATGCATATTTTCACAGGTACCCAATTGACTACTTGATATCAGTTACAGAGAAAGATAGTAAAAAAAATAAAAGACAATTTGAAAACCTAATGAAGTGAACAATGCTGAAGAATGTAGTTTGTTACTATCTTTGTAACATTAATAGATGAAAGCAGTATGAATTTGGCCTCAGTATTTTAACTTCCCAGTTGTTTCAACCAGATAACAAGGCTAGATTTTATTTACTGGACCTGCATTTTTCTTCTAATCAATTTACTTTTACAGTACTGTAGGAAATGAAAACTTAACACAATTTTTAAAAAGTGAATCATTGCACAGAATGACTCTACTTGCAACTGCACTATCTGTGATTCATTTGTATGGGAAAGTTAACATAAGTACTGTGAGATTAATCTTTTAATTGATGCTTCTTTGACACATACTGCAAAATTTGTCAACTATAGTTTAAATTGTCTTTCAGCCCTCATTTTAAGTACTGTTGCTATCTGATGTCTACTTGCATGCTGTCAATCAGTATATATACTTTCTGTGTATGTCAATATAAATAAAATAAAAAATCACAAGTAATAATAAAATTAAATTATTAATGCTTTTTGTAGGAAAAAGGATATTATACAGTGTTGTGAAACTTGTCACCCTAGGMGGTGGTTTTTGGTCTGAAGTTAAGGTATCAAATTGTTACTTCAAGGGAAAATCATTAGCTAACTGTATGGRTTTTATGTCTGTTTATTATTATGTAGTAATAATCAGTCATAATCCTTGTTTTCTGAAAGAATTTTGGAGGTTTTAAATGTTAAGGGACATCAAATTGACTTGAATAGATGTCACTAGATAGATTAAATGGCTGTTTGTTAAGATTGAAGAGTTCTTGAAGGAACAGCAAGACACAATGYAAAATCTATTTCCTCTTGAGTAGTTCTGTGACACTGTGAAGGAAACATCTGAGGATTTATTTGCTACAATGCTTGTTGCCACCAGGAATTTAACTCACAGTGTTTTATGAACATGCAGTTTCCAGTGTTGATGTGTTCGCTTGAAACTATAGAGTTTTTTAGAGAAGAAAATGACTGCTGACTTATAAATAYGGTCTCAGATTTGCATTAATTAAAAAAAAATAGACTTAGAAGAGTGACAATTTAGTTTTGAGCTTAGCAACCATGTAAAATTTAATATTRCAATTACACAACAAGTCCCCAGATGTTTTGATTCCCACAGTCAATCACTGAGGTTAAAAGTTTTTTTTTGGTTTATTGCTAGTAAATTATTTTTCCTGGAGGGRTGATTTGGAATAGAGAATCATAATTTTTCTTTTTCTATGATTAAATTATTTGTTGGAATACTAGGAAAACATTCTGGGCAGAATAAAAAAGGCCAATTTCAATTAATTAATAAATTATTAATTGTTAATGGTGAGGAGGTAGATTTCTCAATAACAGCAATGTAGCTTGATTAAAAAATCTATTATTCATAGAATAAATACTTTAAACCAGCRAAATTAATAGTTGTGATTTTAAAGTAGCTTTTCCAAGGCCTATTACTTTCATCATTTGTCCTTGCATGCTTCTGTAAAATGATATATAATTAAAACAATGCAGACTATTTTGATTTAACACTTGGAAAATTATTTTGAGGGGAATATATATTTTTTCAAAAATGTACTGTAATCTGAAAGAGATATTTGTTRTGTGATTTAACTAGTACCAAGTCAAAGAAGGCTGGAAACACTGCATGAACACTGCAGTTCTTAAATGCTGTGCCTGCATGGAATTGCAATACATAATGCAACACCCTGAGCATTAAAATCTCTTGAACAATTTTAAAAATCCTCAGTCTATTCTGTGTATGTGTGTGTTTCTAGTACACAGGTTCAGTTCCAATGTTYATTTTAAAAATTCCATGCTGATAAAAAAGAAAACATAACCTAAAGCAGTTGATAAAAATCATACACTAGATAAATTGTATCGGTGAAGCACCAACAATTCTAGAGAAGATGGCAGAGATTCCTTTAGTTTACCATGTGCAACTAAGATCRGCACCTGCCACAAATATTCTCACTTGTTTGTGGTAACATCAAAGCTGGAACTAATTTTCTATTGTACTTCTAGCTTTCAGGAGAGAAGTGCGGTGGTTTGGTTTTTTTTAGTCACAACTTAGTTGGAAAGAAGTATCATGAAGTAAAGAACTATTTCCTGTAAGTGTTCAGTCACAAAATGGGTTCAATCACTGTAACACTAGGAAATTGTCAGATTCACAGGGTTATGATACCCTTATTGTAAATGTATTGGTTTTAAGTTCTGTTACAGGAGGTCAAAAGAAGAGATTTAAAACTTTTTTTTATGAGGTGAACTTTGACTAAGGCAAAGACTGTGATGTGTTTTTACTGCATGTGCTAGCACCTTAAAACTCCCACATAAATTACAAACTATAAAAACTATAATGCTAATGCAATCTACCTGGTAACAATGCTAACTGAAACTGAAGGATTGTACTTAATCTGCACAAATCCAKKAATTTAGTAATTCACTATATTTTASCTAAACTTCAARCTAGAATGAAAAGTTTCAATAAAGCTTTTAAAAGTCTATTTACAATATAGGAACATCACGTCTTTCTTCAGACTGATGTTGTTAAGGAGATTCCTAAAAATATTGCTAAAGTTAGAAGATTAGRTGGAGATAGCTGGTCAATAGAAGCAATTATTCCTCTGTATTGAAGCCTCACTTTGAACACTTTGAATACTCTGTGCAGTTCAGAGGAGGGCAACAAAGGTTGTGAAAGGGCTGGAAGTAATGTCCCATAAGGAGTGGGTCAGGACTTGTCTAGTTTGGGGRAARGGAGGCTGAGCAGYGACCTCATTGCTCTTTACAGCTTCCTGAAAGGGCAGAGGAGAGGGAGGTGTTGATCTCTTCTCCCTGGTACCCAGTGATCAGACACATGGGARTGGTTCARAGCTGCAMCAAGRGAGGTCCAGRCTGCACATTAGGAAATGTTTCTTCACTGAGGGGSTGGTCAAATCCAGGAACAGGCTTGGTAGACCGGTGGTTGGTGTTCAAAACCTGTCAGTGTTTAAGARGCRCTTAGAAAATGCCTGTAATAACATGTTTTAACCTGTTCATCTCTGAAATGTTCAGGCAGCTGGATTAGGTGATCACTGTAGGTCACTTCCAACTGAAAAAGTCTATTGTATTCCAAGAAAAGAAATAAGCTGTTGTCAGGAYRCATCAAATGTCTCACTGTGGAAGCAGTTGTAATAGCCAATGTGGACAGTGAAGTACTGGAAAAGTATTCATTGCACTAAAAGTTTATATTTGTCAACGGAATAATTCCCTTGGGTCCCGTTACTGTGTTGACCAGATATTCAGTGCAGTTTCCTGTGCACTTACATCCTGTGCTCTGCAGTATTTTCTAAGATATCAACGACATTCACAGAGTACAATTTCATCCTACTAAGGTCATTTGAGAAATTTTAGTCAAGAAGACTTATGCTAGGAAGAAAATACATATATATATACATATCTTAATGTGTGACAAGTTGATAAATATTTTTAATATATTAGAGATATATAAATTAGAAATATACATTTTATAATAATTATATGGCAATCTATATAAAAAAATTATTATTTCTGCAGCCAAATAATTTTTCAAATTAAGTCAATGAGATTTTTCTATCAGACTTCACTTTGTACTTCAGAGATATAACTACCATAATAAAATTAAAAGGTGATATTTCAACTACTGAATTACTGAAATTCTTTCAAGGAGAGATATTGATTCAACTTATAAATAAAACCCTGAACAGTACGGATGAATGTTAAATTTCAGTGATAAATTGATCTAGTGAAATATGTGTACAGTTTTATTTTCTTTAAAGATAAGAATTTTCTTTAGCTTCATTTATTCTTATTTTTAGTAGATTTCACTAGATTTCAGTATATTTCAATACATTTTGTATTAAGTATCAATAATATTTTGCAGAAATAATAGTATGTAGAAAATAGCCTTTAACACTTTAAAAATAAAATCCATAATAAATACTGAACTGAGACAATTTCTCAGCAGTCCAACTGATATTMATTCTTTTCTATACTTGAGAATTTTCTYTTTYATAGCTTACCAGTTGACTCTTTTTAAGGCCATAGGACCCTTTTTCTTCCTCAATTCAAACCTCTGAAGTGAAYATATTTTTAATTGCTAAAATTATTATGAATGCTAATATGCCCAGAGATATTTATGGCTATTCCATTCATTAGTTCATTATCAAAACCAAATAAGTTTGTTGTTTACATCTCAKTGCTTAGATTACATTGTRTGCTGTGGTTTAGAGACAGAAACAACAAATATCTAATATATACACATTTTCATTTGATATTCTTGTCTGATAGTATGTTTCCTTGTAGTGAGGGAATGTTTTTTACTTTGAGGGAAAAAACCTTTATGAGTGAGAAAAGGACACCTTCTGCAACTAATAGAGCATTAACAAAGAAGAGTACAAAAGCATTTGGCAAWGGAACAGCACTGATATATATCACAATTTTCTCAGGGAAATGTCTTTGCAGTCTGAGAGGTAATTAGGACAACTAACTTTCTCTTCAAGGAAAGGAAGGGCATTATTTCTGAATAATTGAAGATAATAAAAAATCATCAGTAGGCAACACTCCAGTGAGCTGGAGTTTGGTCAGACTCCTTTTCCTCCTTAACTGCAGATGGACTTGAGTTTCAATCAAATTAATTTTGTTTGACTTTTTTTTTTTTTGAGTGGAGGAAGATAGTGGTGTCATTGGCTTTTTGTGCATGTGCAGTGTTTCCATAATGGATCACATGAAAAATTGGAATACACAGTGTTGTAAGGTAAATGCAATAGCTAAATTTTAAAAAATGCATTGTAAATTCTCCTGCAAACTTTCATGCTCTTTTCATAAGTAGTGTGCAGGTTCATAAAGAATAAGGAAGGCTTAGAAAAGAATAGAAGGCTGACAGAACAAGTGTGACTTTTAGAAATTGTCTTTATRTTTTGTCTTCTCCATATTAAGCTGTTTTATCTCTGATATTTCCAGGTTCAGTGGTTTACAGCCCAATTTTTAACTATCCATTTCATCTTTGTGAATGCAGTTAGACTCTGAACTACAGAAAAAAAGCATCGAAGAATCAATTAGTTAGGATTAGTAAATCTCATAATTTTCCCCAAAATGTTGTCTCTTTTTCAGTTATTTTTTTTCCAATTACAAAATAAAGCAAACCCTCAAACCTCAACCAAAAAAAAAATCAAAAATAATTAATTTAAAAATAAATATCTGCAAATGCAGTGAGTCAAACCTCAAAGATATTAAAAGATTTGTAATGTCATTTTCCCAAAAACATTTTTATGAGGGAAATAAAACAAACCCTTACAAAATTGCATCAAAACTCACTGTAAATGTATACCAGTATAGCAAATAATTTGTTGTGTTTATGTGACTAAACAGTGCTTGTTTTTCCTGTACGTCAAATGTTCGCTATTGAATTACTCCTTTCTCAGATAAAGTATATTAAATTATCAATCAGATGCTTTCTATGCTTAAAATACAGAACAAGTCCATAAAATGTCTGTATGTGTGTGTGTGTGTCTGTGTGTGTGTGTGTGTGTGTTCCTTTAAATCCCCTGGTATCTTGTGAGCAGTGTACATCCTCTGAAACAAAAATAAACTGGTTGAATGATCTATAGCCTTACTAAAGGTCTGACCATTAACTGAATGGTCTTCCTCATCTCATGTGTTAAAGATCACCTGTTTTAAAAATTTGGCAGTTTTTACAAACAAAARAAGTTTTAAAACTTTAATAAATCTTGCATAGGTAATTTCATTTTAGATCATGGCTCAAAGCAATAGGATTATATGCTATTTGTATACCACAATCACAAGTGTAAATCAAGTAATTTTTTTTTCTCCTGCWTTTCCTCACCTTTAAAAACCTTTAACACAAACCTTTTTTTTTAAGAAAAGTAAGGACTGTGAACTTTTTCATTGCTTCTCATTTAGTCAAGCTTCAGCGAACAGTACAATTCTTTTGTGATAGACTGATCACTTGGAACTCTGATTTTGYCTCCTCATGGCTCCTTGAATTTTTTTCAAACTACTACAATCACAAGTTAGAATCAAAAGGCAGATAAAAAGTAGAGAAAACATCTCTGTCTCCTAGTCTCATCTGCCAAAATTTAGCCTGCATTCAGTGTTATTTAGCCTGAATAAACAACATTGCAAAAACCCAAGAAGAGACAAACAACCTTTAAAGTAGCATAGATTACAGAAAAAAGGGTAAACTTACTAGAAAARGGTAAAATTACTAGATGAATGAATAAAAGATATTATAGTAGCAAATATGCAGTTAAAACTACTTAATTTGTAGTTGCCTTGATAATTTTCAATTAAGCATCTGAAGACTAACATATTAGCATATGAATAGGAACATAATTATATGTTCATTCCTTATGTAAAATTGTGTTTGTTACACGGCGACTTAATTTCACATTCATTACCCTCGCTTTAGTTTTAGGTCTTGTGTGTACTTCCAAGTGTGCTTCTTTACATGGACTCTTTAATGATAAAAGTACAGCAAGTATTATCAATAAAGGAAATAYTGTTGCCTATCAATGTATAAATACATTCATAGAATAAGTGATAAATCAAAGGACAATGAAGTGATGCTATAGTTCCCTGAAACATAAAATATAGGTCTAGTTCAAGTTTTATTTTAGCAGCAACTTACAAAGCTAACATTAATAAGGTTTCTAAAGGGAAGCTATGAGATGGAATAAAGCAGTGCTTCAGGACCAGTTATTTTAAAAAGGTTTTTATTAAGTCCTTAASACATTGATAAGAACAGAAATATATTTTGTTAAAGATCATGAAGAAAGAAAACTATTTAGTAGAGCACTGGTAGCAAAGAGCAGAACAAAAGCTTGTCTAATACAAAGGCACCAYAGAGAAAGATGGTGGGGAAGATTAAAAAGAATAGCTGGAGTGATAAAAAAACAGTACCTTTGTTTGATTTGGCTGGGATAGGATTAATTTTCTTCAGAATAGCTATT
The DNA here is from genome assembly GCA_902810485.1 of Alauda arvensis. Lineage (NCBI taxonomy): Eukaryota > Metazoa > Chordata > Aves > Passeriformes > Alaudidae > Alauda > Alauda arvensis. The sequence continues at coordinate 1,198,225 of CADDXX010000112.1, forward strand.
ATAGGGCTGTGTTTTGAATTTGTACTGGAAGCAGTGTTGATAACAGGGATGGTTTCCTTATTTCTGAGCAGTGCTTACACATGGTCAAAGCCCCTTACACMACCCCAACAGTGAGTAGGCTGGGGGCGAGTAAAACATTGACAGGGGACATAGCTGGGAGAGCTGGCACCAACTGAGTAAAGGGATATTCCATAMAAARTGACATMATGTTCAGCATAAAGGAGTGGGGGAGAAATTGACAGTGAAGTGCTGTTGTTTATAGACTGGCTGGGCATCATCTGGTTGGTAGCAATCATTTTTATTTTTATCACTTGTCTTTTTTTTATTTTCCTCTCTATTCAATTTTTTTTTTTTTAATTACTAAACAGTACCTACATGTTTTCTCGCTTCTATTTTTCTTATTCTCTTGCCTCCATCCTGTTTGGGAGGAGGAGTAGTGAGTGAGYAAGGAGATGTGTGATGCTTAGTTAATAGTTGCAGCTAAATCATGGCAGTAATTCCTGCATYTAATCCCAGTTTGGAATAATCTGTGTTTTGGAGTTAGTTTGATGGTCTGTTACCATCRAATTAAAGTTTGAATTAAAGAATTAAAGTCCAGTACTAATTTAAGTACCTTAACTAAGGAAAATAACCTTGACTTTTATGCTCTTTAGGGTCTAACACCACCTAAAGGAATAACTCAGTAACAGTATACAGTTACTATTAAACTGTCAAAGGATTTTGAAAATTGCAAGTATTTCCTTGCCTAACATGAAAAATGTTGTGCTCAAGAGAAATGTTRTAGATTGATAGGTAAATAAACTTGTTTTCATGTGAAGGGCAATATATAGGGTCTGAGTCTTCTCTTAATTGGTATGAAGCTGAAAGGAAGACAATGAAATTAAAGAAGTGATGACATTACAACAGCAAGAGAACACAAGAATTTATATCTATATCTTGAATATTCATTTGACCAAATCAAAAATTATAGATCTGAATCCTGGTCTTTGAAATGGCAAATCTAAAAAAGCTAAGTTATTTTAAATATTTGAACTATTTCAATTCTAATTATAAAGACATGTCCAAATTCTTTGAATCCACTGGCTGCAATGTTTGCCTCCTCCCAGCAGCTTAAAAAAATTAAAATCTCATTMAAGTTTATTCAAATTGTTAAAAGAAAGGACAAACTTCATTTTCTTTTTCTTAAAACATTCCGTTTTCCAGGAATAGGAAAGGAATGTAAAATATATAACATTTCCTATTTTTTTTTTATTTTAAAATCTTATGTTAACAGCTGATATTTGATTTATACCACTTTCTCTTAGTAGGATTATCCAGTGTAACACAAAGTGGGCAAGTCAGATAAAAGTCAGTTTACATTCTCTTTTCAGTTTTGATAGATTGCAGCAAATTACATCATTGATTTTTTGAATTAAATGTACAAAATGAGTAATGTTTACAAATACATAATTCCTTAATAGCAGGATTAGATTCTAGATGTATTACCTGAGTGTTCTTAGTATATGATAATCTGAGACAGAAAAGACATTTTACTTTCCCTATTAGGAAGACAGTAATGGCTCAAAATAAGGACATAGTAACAAGACATATTTTTAATATATATATATATATATATATATATATATGTATGTATGTATGTATGTATGTATATAAACAACATGTAATATATAATACTGCATATAATACAACATATGATAACCAAAAGCAGTTATAACTGCTATAATTGGGCAGTCTGTTCTTGGTGGACTGCTACCCTTGCAGCAAAGTTTTTTCACCATATTCCAATGAAACTTCTGATGTTTCTGTTGATAGAATACAACCCAGGATACCAGTGACCTTCTTGACAACAAGGACAGATTGAGAGCTCATGGTTAACTTGTCCACCAGGACTCCCAGATCCTTCTCTACAGAGYTCCTTTACAGTAGGTCAATCCCTAACCTGTAATAGTGACTGGTGTTATTCCTCCCATGGTGCTGGACACTACACTGACCTTTGCTGAAATKTATTATGTTTGTCTCTGCCCAACAATCTAGCCTGTCTAGATCTCACTGAATGCACAGCACATCCTTCTRGTGCATCAGCCACTCCTCACAGTGTATCAACAGCAAACCTGCTGAGGGAGCAGTTGCCCCTTTGTCCAAGTCACTGACATACGAACRAACTAGACTGGACCCMATRCAAACCCCTGGAGAACATTGTTTGYAGCATATGCTCTTTGAGGAGTCATAAACTAGTGCTTTCTTGACTATGCTAACATATATTCACCATATTTTCTAATATTTCTATCACATAATAGACTGTCATATAATACCTTGCAATCTTTTCCCTGTTTTTCATTATTTTATGTAGTGGTTGGGATTACTTATGTGAAATCCCTGACTATAGCCTAARTATTTGTTTCATTCTTCTTCCCATTTTTCTCATGGTATCATTAAAAAATGAAAAAAAGTATAACTATTAAACCATTGTAGCACAGCAATATAACTCAAACCAGAAAGAATTAGGATAGAGAATCCTTCATCTATGATTTGTCTAATACAGTCTTCCATCAGTCTTCCATTTGTCTAATACAGTCTTCCATACTTTTCCATTTTCTTCCAGAAGAATCTGCTATAGTCAGGGTACAGAACTAACCACATTCGTTCATCATTCAGTGTTTTTTTTTTTTTTTCTTTTTCATATCTTGCAGAACTTTCCTTCTTCTCCCCATGCCTGAAGTTTCCAGTAACTTCAGCCCCTTCCTAGAATGATAAGCATTTCTGCATAATTTATCCCAGTAATTAAGTCATAAATATGTCAGGCATACAAAGTATAAGATGTGTTATAAATTGACACTTTTGAAATGAGAGGATTAAGTGATTTGCCTACTGTGATGCAGAAGCTTTCTTATGGTAGAATGSATTGAATTTATTTCTATATCTATTCAGGAAGATATAATCTAAATTATTTCCTAATAGCATATACTTCTTTCTACATAATCGATAATTTCATCTTGACATGTTTACATTTGCTTGAGTTCTCATTTTATTTAACAGATTAAAAAGAAAAAAATAGRTTGCTGACTAGCATATGAAAACATTCCAGTTAAGCTTCTGAATTTTCTTTCTGAGTAACTGAACTGAATGTCTCTTGCCAGTRTCCTCCTTCAAGCCCTTTGCCTTTCATTCACACGAACTAGAGAAGATGCAGTYATTCTGACACAAAGACTGTGGGGATTTAATGATCCACATAACACCTGACCAAAAAAGGCGTGTTTGCACATATCAGTTGACCTCCTGGATTGTGCTGTGCCCATACTCTTTCACAGGATATGAGCCTAGRAACCTGATGGTAAAAGAAGAGCCTGCACGCTGCACCCACTTGGCAACAGCAAATATAGACGCTGGCCTATYATTGCCTTTGTCATGAAGTGAGGTAACATTTCATAAAAACATCCTTTTCTATCACAGTCCTTATTAAGAAATCTTATAAAAAAACTGTGAAGCCCACAGTAGCCAAAACTGTCCCCTTAGACAGGACCTGTGAAGCAAGCCATGGCCACACTAARGGGTTCAACTAATGCTGCATCAACTCAGGGATTTCAATTATCAGAAGGGTTGTAAAATTTTAAACCTAGTTATTGTCTTTTTTAGAAAGTTAATTAAATACATATATTACTTGAGAGACTTGGATCCTTGTGGCACCCAAAAGAATCAGCACCTGTCAGCGCACAAGAAAAGAGGAGAAAGGCAGACCATTTGTTTTCTAAAACTTATTGTGAAGAACTTATMATTCTGAGAGAAAAATACATTTTATTTTGTCTTTTTTTTTGTTATAAAAGGTTTAATTTATTCTGTTTTTCAAATAAAGATTTGCTTTGCCTTCTTAAGAAATACGAATACTTGTTTGTGTAGTCCCATGAATGATAACTCTTGGTTAATAAGGTTTACAGGATAGAGAAATAGAAAAAGAGTGATAAATAATTATAGAYAAACAGAATTCTAAAGCCTATAATATGTATTTTTATATGAACARATATAACTGTGCATCACACAAATTCAGCAGAACAGCAGTTTATGAAGTTTCTGTCTGTGCTGAAAATGCTGTTGCAAGGACACCCACAATRCAGACTTCTGTTTCCATCCATGTAATGACCTATCATCCTGCTTGAGTGATGTGATTCCCTAAGCAAGTCTTAATTATGTGCAGATCTCAATGCTATTGATTTTTATCCAACACTCATAAATGTCTGTGCAAGAGGTGATATTTCATATGGGAAATAATTAATGTGAATGTATTCGATGTTAACTTCATTGACCTACTTCATTCCTTTGATTTAGTATAAATCCCCACAACATTTTCCAGCCCCTGAAATTCACATCAAGTGTGACAGATGATATCTTTGTAAACATTTTAATGCTCTCTTATCTCTGGAGAAAGGAGAGTTTGTGCATTTTCTGGAAGAGCAAGCAGTATGCTTGGTATTGAAAAGGAGAGGAAATTTCACAAGATTGTGGTTTTGTCAGACAGAAGTGGAGATTAAGGATTTCCAGTTCAGAAAAACAGTGAACAGTAGCACAGAAAGGCTTCAAAACGTAATCTCCTAGGGACAAAAAAAAAAAAAAAAAAAAAAAAAAAAAAAAAGAGGCTGTGTAGAATTCTGTGCCAGTCACTGAGCTGACTGAAATCAAGCCTGAAAGCAAGGACTTGCCTGAAAGGAAGCAGTGCAAAGTAAAAGAGTTGTTTGAAAACCCCTTCCTTTCCTTTCTCCTACTTAATACACTTTACACTGCTAAATAAAAGATACCACAGAACCATTTTCCCTTTATTTAAGGTGTTAGTGCAATTGCTGCTTGTTTGGACCATCCACCTTTCTCAAAGGTGTGCCTCCTATAGAAAGGGATAGGCTTAAGCAACATGAACCACCTKGCTTTAGTCCTACAAATTTGTCTCTCATCCTCTTTAGTTTAGCACTGAGATATCTTATTTTGTCCTACAACTTTTGTTGTATGTTCAGGGTTTTTTTTTTTAAGTGCCTGACCTTTTTATTAGGAAGCCCATTGAGAAGAGAAGGGCTAGGTATATGTGCCATCTGCTRCCATTTTGGTGCACAGGGAACTCTAAAAAGATACTATCATGTCTGTARAAAGATTTCTGAGTCACTAATTGTCTAAGAGCATGAAACTCAGTAACAAATGGGAGGTAAAAACAGTGCAAAAGCTAAAAGAGGTGCAAATGAGCTAGATCAGATACAAAAGAATCATAACATAATGGGGTAGAATGGTGCATTCATTATTAAGAAGCTCAGAAGCAAATTTTTGCTCCAGCTTTAAAGCTGAGAAGTGTCACATGGTTCAAGAATATAAAAAAGAGTATCAAAAGTATCAAGAAAGAGTATCAAAAGTATCAAAAAAGATAAGAGCTGAAAATAGGAAAATTTTATGCTCCATTTATTATAGAACAAAGATTGAACATTAGTATTAAAAAAAAAATCTGAAGCAGATGTTTAAAAAATGTAGTTTGTTGTAAAATTCTGTTGATTTTACCTAAGGTAGATTATATGAAACTGACATGAAGTTTCTGTGATAAAATTGTTTCTGGCTGCAAGAAATACGGTWGATCAGTTTTTCCTCCAAGACAGTGAAATATTTGCTATATTATCACATGGAATTGGAAAAGATAAGCAAAAATGGACAGCTTGAAGAGTGGTTGATGGCTATCTCATAGGAAGATCAAAACAGGTAATACTGGAAGGAGAAATATAAGTAAAGTAACCGGTAAAAATAAGCAGACATTTCTCTGAATRAGCTTGGAATAAGATTTGTATATATGTAAATGAAATTTGCTTCTGAGGCAGCTTTGAAACTCATTGTGAATACTTGTCAGTATAGAAGATTAATATACCACAAATAAAAAAAATTTGAAAACATTAAACAAAATTAAATTAAATAATACAGGTAGTAAAATTGTTGACTAAGGATCTAATAACAAAAATGTTGGATGCAGACCATGACCCTATTAGTAGATAAATACTGGGAAAGAAAATTGTCTAATTAATCAGAATGTGACAAATAAATGAAGAATTAATCTGTAATTATTTTTTCCAACAAGATAGATTAAACAGATAACTGGGATTTGTGTCTCTGTTCAAAGTTTTAATGGATCTTTTTAGAAAGTACAGTATATAGTTCTAGTCATCCAYGGTTCACAAAGAAATAACTCAAATTTAGCTAGTACAGAGAAAAAATTAATAGTTTGACATAGAATTTTGYAATCAGAAAATAACATAATTTTGCTGGTTCAGAATAGAAAAACAAATGCTAAGGGAGACTGTGATTGATGTCTATAATTACATAAAACTACTATTTGAATTGAAGGACAGCTTTAGCARAAATAGAAGTAACTTATGACAAATTTAAAAAAAATCAAAAAACAAAATGACAATTTAGATTATCAGAAGATTCTTTCTCATGAATAAAATTCTCTGAAACAACTTTTGAGACCTAAAAATATTCTCCTTTTCAAATGCAGGTCTGTAAGTTAATCAAAAACCAAGAAGGTTATGCGTCCCAGAAGAACAGGTCCAATGGTCTTAAACTACATTTCAAAACAAAGGTATTTAATAATWCAAAGTACATGGCATAATAGAGGGAGACTTAAGCAATACTTCGAGCAAGGTTGTGAGCACCCATAGCTTTAAAATTTGCATTAATGTTTAATAATTTTGAAATAAAGTCAAGAATAATTTTATATCTGGTACCTAAAAAAAGCAGTAAGAAAATAATACTCACAAATAAATTTCTGCTTTCTGTACCTCAGGCCTAACTTGAAATAATGTCTTTCACTGATTGTGTCTATAATTGACACTGASAAAAATCCAGTGGTGAAAAAGTGGCCATTAGACTTTAGAATATCTCTTCAATAATTTTGACTTAGATKAAAATCTGATACATGAACTGAGTTTTTTACAACTATGACATAAAAAATCTCTGTGTTCTCCACAGTTTATAAAGCAATTGAGTAACCAAATCTATTCTTTAGAGAAGYAATTAGAAGTAAAAACTAATTTTTTCCATCATACATATTGTTTGAAGTATTTTTAATCCACATTCCATAAATATGAGAGAAATATTTTATGTCTACTTTCCCATGATAAAAATTGCAGAAAAATGTGAAACATGAATGTCTGAACAGACCCATCAATTTTCATGTTAACTCTCCTTGGATTTCATAGATATGACATCAGGCATACAGGAGATGCAATCTTCTAGAATGGCAGCCGGAGGACAGATATGCTGAAGTAAAGCAGGTAATATGGCACAAAGCGTCTGCATGTAGATTCTTAAATCACTTCCCAAATGCAAAACCAGAAAAGGAAAAATATGGGGAAAAAAACCCAAAACATTTCTTTGAAAAAAAAAAAAACATTTCCCAAAATAGTAATCATAAACGCAGTGTTATTTAATGTTTTACATGTAACAATACAGTGAAATATGAAATAGTAAGTAATATTGTCAATATTTACTATAGCATAGGCTTAAGATGTAAGACAGGCTGAGATAATTTCAGTTGTTAAGCCTGGAGGAGAGAAAACTGGTGAGGTCTAGCAGCCTTTAAAGTACTTAAAGGAGACCTACAGGAAAGCTTGAGAGAGGCTTTTACAAGAGTATGAAGGACAAGGTAGAATGGCTTAAGACTGAAAGAGGGTAGATTTAGATTAGATGTTAGGAAGAAATTCCTTGCTGTGAAAGTGGCAAGGCACAGCAACATAGTGCCCAGAGAAGTTGTTCTGGGCAATATCTGGAAATGTTCAAAGTTGGATGGGGCTTTGAAAACCTGATCTAGTGGAAGACATCCCTGCCCATGGGAGGAAGGATTGGAATAAGATAATTTTTAAGGTCTTTCTCAATCCAAACCATTCTGCTTCTATATGTTACATGTTTTTATAAGATGATAATATATACATGCATATGATAATAGGAAATAATATAATTAATTGTTCCAACACATTTAATCTCCTCTCATTTTAAATGGCTAATTAAGTTGTTTACATCTTTTTTGTACTCTGTTTATTTCTATTCAGTGAAGTAGAGAACATGGCATTGAGTGGGTGTACCATATTCCCTATCATGCATAGACTTTTTGAACTGGACTCACCTATGTTCTTACTTCTGCTCTTGCAAGAAGAATTTCTCTCTRTGAGGTATTCTGGCAATGTTTCTGGTCATGGAATTTGCACTTCAGATTTCTGCACTTGGTCAAACAGTTATCACCCCTGGAAGTCTGATCAATCTCACACTTTTTAATTCTATTTCTTTTGAACATTTTGCAGTTGTACATAAGTTTGTTTTGCTTCATTGCAGTCAGGAGGCACGGCTAAAGTCAGTAATGCTGAGCCAGAATGACTGAAGTTGTATGTTTGGTTTGTTTTTTTTTTTAATGCCCTTACATAAATTTCCTGTCATGAATTTTCAGTAGTCTGTCTCTTTCAAATGGATTAATACTGTGGAATTGTAGGTAATGAAAATCTCTCTGCTGAATGACACAAATATTAAAACCAACTTTCTGCACTTCACTAATATCAGCAGGGTCCCCCAGTTTCAATACTGTTGAACTAATTCACGCCACTTCAAGTTTTATTGCAACTTGAACTTTCATTCCATAATTAATTACATGAGCAGCGTGACTATGCCCTGGATACTAAAAGATTAAAGCCTGCATTTCTACATCTTACTTCTGACACAGAGCTTTATTTTGCAGCACYAAGATGTGCTGGATAGAGCCAATACTTTTATCGAGACACAGAGATTTAATTGTGAAATTTTAATTCAAGGCATTTACTGTACAATGTTAAAAATTAATTTACTTGTCTTTTTTCAATCTTTACAATTTAAAGAGATGGTAACACAGAAGWCACATGTTCCTCTGGGGCAGCAGCTATAGGCTAGGAAAATTACCACAAAACTATTTGTAACGGTACTAGAAACTCATATTTAAGTTGCTGAAGCAAAATTCAGATGTGAGCTAGCAGTTTGGATGCTTTTTTAATCATTAGAAAGAAGCAGACACTTCCTTAGAGCAAATCTTCCCATGTTAAAAGAGTTTTCGAAGAAAGAGGGAATGACTTGCAACATAGAGAGCCATTGTCTCTCAACTGACTATAGTGAAAATGTCATGTGGAGCAGACAACTAATTTTTTGCTAATTTTACCTGAGATGTTTGTTAATCAAAAGAGACAAAAGTATGTCTGTCAGTGACAGAGTATCAAGAACAATATCTCTGAAGAGCTGTACTTTATGTGAGAGACATTTGGGGGCCTGTGCCCACAGAAGCAGGAGTTTTTGTATGAGGCAGAGAAATTACACTCTGTGTAAGAATTTCACCTCTACTTTGTAAAAAGGGGAGTAATGCAGTTATCATATTGTGAAAGAAGGCAAAATCAGTCTCAGTATTTCTCAGAACTCAGTTCTTTATCTATGTCTTCAAAGATATGCATGAGATTCTGTGGTGAATAAATTAGTGTCAGACTTCATTTTATTATGGAAATGTTTCCACCTAATAAAAATCGTTTCCTTAAAATAGATATTTAACTTGCATTAATGTTCTCAAATGCCTAATGAATACCCAAAGAAACAAATCTTCAACAGTTGAAACAGACTCCAGAGGCATAACTTGTTCATTTATTTTAGTCCACTTGGGCCATTCTGGCTGTATGAAACACTGCATCACATTCTTTCAGAAATGTTTCACCTGTCACCAGTCACACATGGAAGACTAAATCTTATACCTCTACCTTGGATTTAAACTCTACCAAACAGTCCTCATCATTCRCTTGTTCCAAGCTGCTGTTTTGGATGCTTAATAGGTAAGAAAGTTCTGGATCTCCTGTCATCTCAATTTCTTATTGTCCTGTTTCTGGCTGTGATAGAGTTAAGTTTCTCCACAGTAGMGAGTCTTGGGCTATGTTTTAGATTTCTGCTGGAAATATTTTTGATAATATACTGATGTTTTAGTTATCCCTGAGCAGTCTCAGTGTCAAGAACAGTGTCAAGGCCTTTTCTCCTCCTCACATTGCCCTGCCAGTGAGTAGGCTGATGGCATGCAGTTGACCCAAACAGACCAAAGGGATATTCAGTACAATAGTACATCATGTTTACCARTAAAATCTGGGGAGATGAAGTTTGAGGGAGGCTGCTTTTGCTCAGGAACTGGCTGGTCATTGATGGTTAGTGGTGAGAATTTGGGGAATTATGGCTTTTCTCTGGTGTGAYTTTCTTTTATTTTTGTATTTTTGCTCTGCTTTTTGTCCTTATAATTTTTTTCTTTTGATTTTTACACTCTGTTATTCAACCCATTAATTTTCTGTCTTTTACTCTTCCAATTCTACCCCACATACCTCTGTGGGGGAGTGAAGGAGTGGATGTGMAGGGCATAATTGCCAGATGGGTTAAACTAAAACATTTTAATGGCATGGACGAATATCCATGTTATATCTGAACACTTCACTAGATTTTTAATGCATTCTTTAATTTCTGTAATAGGTGCAGCTCCTTTTTATTCTCTTTTTCAAATTGACATATATCAATTTCTCTACTTATTTATGYAATTTGGCTTTTTTAACCTTGAGCCAGTGGCTTTCCCTGAAGTAACAGCGGTGTCATTGTTCACAGTGTTCCTGAAATATGACTGTTTTTTAGGTTAGTACAATTTTGTAAAACAATCCACAACTCTATACTCTCCGGAAACAGCAAGGGAACATTTCTGACATAACATCCCTCAAATGGAAAAGACAAGCTGTAGGTTGCCTGAGGGTCACTAAAGAGATGTTTCTGTGAGTTCTAATGCTTTCAGTACATATAAAGGTCACCCATAAAATAGAAAGATAACCCCCGTTTTGCAACATATACAGTATGAATTTCACTAGGCAAGACACTTCRCCTATAAGACTTAAATAAGAATATTAGAACTAGAATTGTAGAGTACTAAAGCAAGAAAGAAAGTGGACACGGGGAAAAATATTTATGCTCTTGAGATCCATAGGGAAACATAATTTTATTGAATTGAGTTTTCCAAGCCCTCATCATTCAGCAAATATTTATATGGCAGTCACAAAATCCAATTTGAAAGAGAAACTTTCTAATTTTTTGAGACAACAATAAATTGACAATTTATAGGTTGATTTGAAATATCATTCATTTCAACTGAAATTTAGAGAGAGTAACAGACCTTGAAACAGACCAACATTCCTTGAGATGGTTTCTTTTCCTTTTGAGGGTGTTCGTATACTCTGTTTCACTAACTGCCTTGTACTTAGCAAGCTTTTAAATAATATACCTGAAATACATAGAGGAAAATAAAAAGAAATTACCCTTTTCAGTGGYTCTATAAAGTTACAGTTATGTGGAGGAACAGGATAATCTCCTAACATTTTTCAATTAAAAATAACTCTGTATTAAACCTTCTTTGAAAATGTCTGGGTTTTGGATCCTTGTGTGTTGCTACTATTTTAATATGAAATGGACTATAATTGCTCAGTTTTATGGAGAACTACTGGATGGTGTTGCCCTGCCAGAACAATGTGAAAGCATCACATATGCTGATGTCCTAACTTCTGTATTTCTCAAGATAACAGAAAATCTGCTGTGGTGGACACARAAGTGATTGAGAATTTCCAGTCAGCCATGAATTTAAGGGAAGAGAGCTCATTTGCACAAGTTGATTTATGCACACTTAAAAATATCTGAGTGCTTCCAGGAAGATGATATCACAAACAATCAACCAATTTATCTTCATTGTATAAGGACAGAACTGAGATGCAAGGTATTTTCTTCCTTCCAGTTTTCTGATTCTATGTGCTCATTATCACTAAATTTGAATGAATAGATCACTTCTTTTTGAATTATAGGCTACAGATTGTTCCACATCTAGTCAACTTGGTAAATAATGGCATCACTTCTGAACTGTAATTAATCCCCATGAAGTTCAAATACTGGAGATGGCAGCCTTCTGTTACCCTTTAATGATAATTCCAAACACTAGTAATTTTATTGTTCATTTCCACGCTCCAGTGAATTTTTTAATCAATCTTTGTATAATTTCACAAGAAAAAAAAAAAAAAGAGATGGAAATATATTCTCCTATCACTTCTTTGAGCAAATAACCAATTAAAATGTAAATATAGCCTATATATAGGAATTCTAAAATATTTTTGGTAGGAGTACAATTAACTTTAAAAACATTTAAATTCTAAGCAATTATAACTGTCACAGATTATGTGTGGTATGAAACAGATATTTTTGGATTTTTTTTCTATGTCAAGCAGTTTATACTTATCATCAAATTGGGATCTAATCAAGGAGTACTCTTCTTTCATTCCTCATTTATCAGTTACAACCAGGGGGCTTAGAAACAGAAGGTGGTTGGGAGCTCCAGTGCCATTTCAGCAATAATTCCTCATAGTGATCTTGTAAAACATATTTATAATTAATGATGTGCTATAAAATTATTAAGAAAACTTCATCCAGAATTTGAAATTGTCTTCTTTGATCTGTTAGGAAGATAGCCTGCTCCAAATACAGTCAAGTGCTCCAAACAGAGTGGCAGACTTAAAGGTCTCACTTGTCAGTAAAATGTTGGCATTAAAACTAATTAAACTCCTGTTTGATGTTCTGTAGAACCATCATCATAATTCTTTAGCAAGGGATTGAGGACATCAAAATCAAATTTTAATGTGACTGTTTCATTTTATTCTATCAGGTTGAGCTAAAAAATTTCTGAGAGCTTTCCTCAGCYTTCACASTTATAAATCAAATGGGRCAAGAAATGAAACATTTAAAAAGCCCTGAGATTTGTGTACCATTGATGTAAGGCTCTGATATTTGTGMTCATATGGAAGTTTACTGATATAATATGTAGATACAAGACAAGACTTTTTAACCCTTTTACTTACCATCTCTGTGGCACTCAAGTACCTTAGACATTACTAAAAATGTATGTTTGTAAAATACGTCACAGGATGCTGACATCTTATCGAATTTAAATTGTATTTTACTGTTTTTAGAAGCTAAAATCAAACCWACAGAAATTCTATGAAAAATGTATTCAAAGACTTAAAACAAAAAAGCCAATGACAGAAACTACAAAAGAAAGACTTTTGGGGTAAAAAAATAAAAAACAACCAAAGCCTCCAAAAGCATTCATTCAATGAAACCAAAACCAATCAAAACCCCAAACATTATAAATTTCTGAAATGTCATCATTCACTTCACAATGGAATCAGAGTTAAGTTGTGCTGATGGAAACTTCTGACTTTCTCTTGTACACTGCCTTTCCCACTGAGTCAAAATTACTACATACCCACCTCTATAATTTTGGAGAGAGACAAGGGTTATGGTACAGGCACTGTTCATGCCAATTGCTGATGCACATCATCTTCTCCCAAGACTTGTGACTCTGGGATGGGTGTCCTCATTGCAAAGTGCCAAAGAAAAATAAGGCTCTGGAGAACTACACCAAAGGTTGTAAACCTCTSGTGTGGATGAACCGCAATTTTCCCYCAGTAGGAGACATTTCTGTTTCAGATTTTCCTTATAAATTCTGAAAAGGCAGTTATATTGCTTCTGGTTGCAGGCCATGGGCTTTATGCCAAGTGTGCAGGGTGTTAGARCTGGGGCTTGTAAGGCTTTAGCTTAACTTGACCTGATAAGGCAAGTAAAAAAACCCAGCCCTATCTGTGATTTTTTTTTTTTTTTTAATAATGACCAGGTGTCTATGTCAGATTAATTTTGTTTATATTTGCATAGTGTAAAAAATATTGTCGCAGTGGAAAGGAAAATTTGCGTAGGATGAGGTACTGGTRAATCTAACATATTGATGTACTCAAAAAAGTAGTACTAGAAAAGTATGATGCATATAGAAAAAGTACAATATAAAAAATTTGGAAATGAAGGGATGCCAGATGCAGTGTGCATATGTAGCACACAAGAGAGGGGACAGAAAYTGGCACTGAGAATGCTAATGCTGTAGGACAACCTCTCAAATGGTCAGTGAACTGCAGAGCTGGGAACTGAAAAAAATTCGGCTTGGAGTTAATAGGGGTAAAAAAAATGCAGGTATATAACAAACGTAAGCCAGACAAAATAAATTCAGACATAATGTGAAGTTTCAGATCAATGAAAAAAAAAAAAGGCAAACAGTAAAACATCTTTAAAATTATATAATAATGCCAAGTACATCTTACAGTGAAGAGGAAGAAATGTTCACCATCTACCTGTTATTACCCAGGRTGATAATGACTCACCATTCAATACTGAATACATAATAATATGAAGTCTTTGAAAACTTGTCAGTGAAAAAAATTKGATTGTTGTCTTCACTATCTTTCCCCTTCATGTCTGATGTTTTTATACTTCTTAATCACTGCCAAAAGGGAAGAAGGGCTTACCTGCTTCCAATATTGTTACCGATTTTTGTCAGCAATTCCCTCCAAGTATTTCAGGAGTGTATTCTGCACACTTGGAGTCCCTTGCTCTTATCTTAGTCTTTGTTACTCACAAGTTACATTGCTCCTCTCCTACTTTTCCATACTACTGAAGTACAACTGCAAAAGTCTTAGCCCTTCGGTGATTACATTGCTCATATACTTATCTAAAATGCTCATATGTTGGGTGCAGCTGTGCTATCAGTGTTAAAAGAGCTTTTCTACATGGTTATTAGTTATACTGGTTTAGTATATTTACTTATATTTACATTCAAGGCATGCCAGTTGTGTGAGTTTCACAGGCTTCTGCTTTCGTTACAGCTAAAAAAACAGCTATTCTTCATAAATCAGTCAAAATACCAAAGAGAAAAATCCTGTATTTCTCATAACCAGTATCTCAGTTTTCTTGCGGAGGGTGGGAGTGCTGGCTTCTGTTTTGTTTTTTTACATTGTTTTTTGGTGATTTTTTTGAGCAGTGGTTGTGGATTTTTACCTTGCTCTGCTTTATTTTCTACCTGTTASAAAGCTCAGCTGATGAAACAAATTTCATCTGAGTTGTTTGACAGAAAGAAGATCTATCTGGGATTGTATATTTTGTCCTGTTGTGATATGTAGAATGCATATTGGTGGATTTGGTAATGTCTGTTGATTGCCTCAAGCAATCTTCAATGAAAAAGAAAAAGTTATTGAATTCTGCAGCACTACCTATGGCAGAGATGTGATTGATGAGAAGCAGATGTAAAAAGCTTAATGTAAGTCTGTTTGATAAATGAGATTTCATTTCTTTCTCACCTGCTTAAATTTACAGAATTCAATCTTCCCCCCCCCAGTTTTAAGATGTATAGGACAAATACTAGTCAATTCTTTCTTAAATAAGAATATTCCACATGTTTATTTAGTGGTGATCCATAATTCTAAAATTTTTTGTTCATTTCAAGCTTGTTTAGAGAGAAACATATATATATATCTGTACATTTTGGAGGGAACTCAGTTCAAATCTTTTCCTTAATGTGTTTTTTAAGTTTTTTACCTGGAATCATAAATCTGCAAAATATTAAATACAGGTAAAMACTACTGGAACCATCTACTGCCTAAGATGGGCTTAACTGTAAAAAGAACAGCATATTTGAACAAGACCCTGTAGMAAATCATGGGAAGTTTTTGTGACTCAGTTTCTTCCCTTCATTATSTGCTCTCTTCAGGGAGGAAAGTAGGCTGAAGCAAACCTGTACTTGCTGTCAAAGCTATATTGACTGATCCACGTGGATGAAAAATGCAGATGAACAAATGACTGAAAAAGCATMATAGTCTGTTTTTTCATTAACAGAAATGTCCGTTAATGTTTATACATGCATTTATCTAGCAGAAATGTAATCTTGTATATGACTAAAAATAAACCACTAGAGAGATGAAAAATTAACCCCTTCAAATGACAAATAGGCTGAAAGTCTGTTTTTTGGCAAATTCTGTGGTTGAGAAAGGAGAGATTAGATTAACTGTGTGTATATCTGCTTCTGTTTTTCTTTTGCTGACTACTTCTAGTTATTTCATACAAGGTTTTTTTTTGTGGTTTTGTTGTTGTTTTCTTGTTGTATGGCAGAGTATATATACTCTTTATTGCACAATTATATGAGTGTAAATTATTTGAAACMTTATTAAAAGCAGAAAAAGAAAACAAACAAAAAAATAATAATCTTAGAAGTTCTGAGTCATAACGTAGTGTCAAGAGATGGAGGAGCTGTAAAGAAGAAAAAAACACATGGAGGCGCAAGGGTGGAAAAAGGAAATAACAGCTATTGCCAGTGGAATGAAGGATAAAAAGGAAAAAACAAAGGGAAGTCTTGGAGGAAGAAGAAGGAAGTAAAAATATACTGGGTTCCCTCAGACAAAATACCAGACTGCAGCTCTTGTGGACCATTCTTTTGAGAGATAGATACAACAACATCAGAAACAACTGGTCATTGACTTTAACTTAACTTTTCAYAAATGAGTTTCTTTGCTCTTCCCATTCTGCTGTTTTCTTTCATTTTTTGAAAAAGAAAKATTGAACTAACTTCACAAAGTCAGATGTGTCACATATTAGAACACACTCCTCAATTTTTAACTACAGCAGAGTGCTGAGGTATTGTTTCCCAAACATTGTCTGCAGTTACAAGATCTGTCATTTTATTTGTGGTTGTTTTCAGCAAAGGCTATAATTACATATGTAATAAGTTATGCTTTAGATATGAATTGTTTGATACTCAGCAACAATATATTTTCCTTTTATTTCATCATTTGTTCATTCAGATTGTGATTTTTCTGCCTCAGTGAGCTAGGCTATGCAACAGTGTACTAAGATATGCAGACAGGTGCTGGGGGAGTGGCCTGAGACTTAGCTAACAGAAGAGACCACAAAATGCTGTTGGATGTGAGGTGAGAAATRGAAAGGGATGAACATTTCCAAAGGAAGTGGGCTATGGTAGTTGTTGAGATGGTCAAGATACACAAAGTGCTTAATTAATTTTTGAGGGGGTTCAAGTATCAGGACTTTATCTATAAGTCTTTCATACTTTTTAGAAGGCTTCACACACACTAATGCCTTACTTAAAAGTCTGTTCTTGTTTCCCAAAAAGCATCTCTAAACATCACTCAAAGGCAGCTCCAAGCAGTTCTCAGGGTCTGTCCATTTATGCCAACAGCCAGTCAGTTCTTCCTTTCTCTCCCTTCTCACAGCACCAGCTCACTCCATCCTGTCCCTTTCAATCCCTGGTACAAAGTCTTACCTCATCTGTCCCTTGCACAACCTCCTGTCCCTGGGTTTTCACAGCACAGCAGCAGACTCCATCTGTCTCCAGCTATGACTGAAGCAAACTGAAGTACAAGAGAGACTGAAAGTCCTCCCAGCCAGCTCACTTTTTATCACACCCATAGCTGGGAGAACAAGGCTGTTCCCACTCTAGGATAATTAACACAGCTGCAATGCATTGGCTGCAAGATTACCTTTAGTACCAACTCTACTTGTCTCTCCACATTATCTATCTTACCACAGAGGGCAAAGGCAGCATAGRTAAGGGAAGAACATCAACTATCACAATCTGAATGACAAAATGGAGAGAATGGGATAATAAATGTAGCTGGTCATCTATAAACAAGCTGCTTGTCAGCACACTAGTCTTGACTGAGCTTTGGACCTTTTCAGTCTGACCTTACTCTGTTTTCTCTGTGTGTAAGTTGCTGGGTCATTTCAAGCTGTTAATTAAAGGAGACATGCATCTGCAAATGCACAATATCTGAGACACTTATTAAGGAAAGGGCCCGGGGTCTGGCCTTGAGTATCAGATGAACTTATASATATTGCCAGTATTCAAGTTGRGTGGGAAGGAGAAGCCTCTGGGCCYCAGAAATCCACTGGATTCAACTTCAACTTTGTACCTTTATTCAGTGAAGGTACTTGGGAATCAGGACACAAGAACTGCATGATTTGACAATGTAGGTAAAAGTCTGTTATGGCCCTGAAGCTGCAAATAGAAATTCTCAGCTTGCCATCTAGGAGCTCAGAAAAAGCACCTACACAGTCTCTTCATTACAGCACACATGTTGCAGAAAATGATGGCACAATATTTTATAGCAATACATCCATCTGTTTTTGAAATGTGGTATCAGTTTCCTAAGGAGACACTATCCAAATGAAAAAGGCTGCTCATTCTCTTTGAGATAAAAATATGCTAGCTCTTCTAGCAATCCTTCTCAGTAATTTACAGCAGTTCTAYCCTATTTGAAAACTATTGTAATAAATTAATCATCTTTAAGGTGCAAATATGTGATATATTCAAGGATTGTTTTTGACTGATGCATGTCTCCAGTAGCCCACTGCTAGAAACCATGTGGGAATTGATGTCTACAAAAGTGTTCCCAATCCAGTTGTGTTGGTCTCAATTTTCTTCATCAGGAGTGCATTTTATTTCTTGCTCATACTTGCTGGTTTAAACCTGWGGCAAATCCTATTGGGTTCAAATCCATCAGAAACAGGCTGCTTGGAATGTGCACTACAGAAACATTAGGTTCTTAACAAATGTACARGGACAGAGTCTTGTTTAGACTATCTTGTATTTTATGGGAAGAACTATGGCAATATTAATCTGAGGAAAAAAAATGCTTTAATGAAAATCTTAAATTGTTAAGCTTTCACACRCTCCAAAATTTTATTTCTACTCTCTTCCATCTCCTCTGTTTTATATTACTATGATCCAAGAATCAATGAATATGGCACATGGATTCTCTTAAATTAGAAAAAACTTTTAGTCTGGCTTTGAGAATCTGATGTCTGCAGTGAAGCTTTTTTTAAAGAAATAATAATATAGTAAACATGGCCCAATTTTTATAGTGATTTTCATCTCATGTATCATAAAGTTTTAATGTGTTTCTTTATTCCACACTGATKTTTAAAAAACCTCTGATATTTCTTAAAATTGTATGTAAAAATTATAGTGTAAACTTCTACTTCATTTGTTCAAAATACATTTATAGTTATTGTTTATAATGCTCTATWTAACAAGTAAACACAACCCAAATTAGCTTGAAGTTTTTGAAAATAAAAAGCATTAGCTTCTAAACATGTTGGAATTAATGRAAATCACAAAACTCTTTTTCCTATTTTAAGGCAAATACTCCTATGAGATGCATTGTAGCAAAATTTCTTGGTTATCAGAAATGGGATCAGTTATTAATCGCTTTGTTACATATGGTCTGTGTATGCTGAACTGACAGAACTTGTTAGTAAAAAAAAAATATTTTAACATGTCTTTACCATGATATTTATGATTACATTTTTTTTCTTCTTGCACTTATTAGTGTAAGAGGATCAAACACTGTAAAAYATAAGTAATCTAGATTTATTTACTTTAAATAGATGTAAAAAATAAAACAGATATAAGACTATAGTCTTATATACTTCTATAATATACTTATATTGTAGTGCTTGTTCTCTAGATCTTCTCATAAATTATATCACCTGACAGTTTCTTCACGCCAACCAAATATATAGTAAGGTCTTGACAAAGATTAAATCAAAATGATTAACAAAGATTAAGTCAAAATGATTAACACATCCTGATTTAAAAAAGCCCTAAGCATAATTCAAAGAACAAACAATTCCTGACTACAGGACGGAAAACAACAAGTTTACAATGGTGATTGACATTCAGTTTAATTTACTTTTGTGACTTATTACATGTTACTACTGGCTTGAAAAAATGCTATGACATGCCTTATTTTTTTTTTTCTTTTCTTTTCTTTGTTCCATTAAAATAAAGTGCTACGAAGACCTTTAGTTAGGACATTTACTATTACCCTTTATTTTTTCTCTAAACTCTGACTCCTTGTTCTGATTAGGGCATTCCTACAATTGTCTAGCTCATTTAAAATGACAAATCCATGAACTGTTTTTATGAAAATAATATTCTCATTTGATAGATGTGACAAAAGTTGAAATTTACCAGTTTTAGGCATGAAGCTTCATAGTTTCATTATTCCACTTTCCACTAGCAATTTTGCCAGTTTTCACCATGGAACAAGGATTTTGTCATTACTACTGAAAAAACATCAGGCACTATTTGACATACAAAACCCTGGGATTTATGGCTTTCAGAGATTGTACTAGTCTCAGTTTTAACAACTTTAGTGGCCAAGTGACAATTATCTCACCTATTCAGGTTGTTGACCCACAAAYATAGTAAGGGTCTGAGAAGATTAGGTGGACATTGTATAAGAAACAATAGACTTTCATGTCAAGGCTGGAGAAGGCAGTTGTACAAATTCTGGGCATCAGATGGAAAGCAAGAAGTCTGTGATAAGAAGGAAAATGCGCTTTTTTTTTTTTTGAGGGCATAATACTAAGCAGAAAGAAGGCACTACAACTAGTGTCTAGGATTTTTCTGTCAGAAAATGCTTTATACTGCTAATGTTTTGTCACAACTCCCACCCATCTTTTTCTTTCCAAAAACTGAGAAGTATGAAGCTCAGATACAAGGTTCACTGAAAGGGTATGCTTAACACCTAAGAAAAAGTGTACACAGATTACACATCCCTGCCTAACAGTTCTGTTTCCAATACTGTATTTTCAGTATTATTAGACTGAGAATAAATTATTTGCTTTGGAAATACAGYAAGTTTGTTTGTTTGTAACAGGAGTTTGAATGTGACAGTACATATAAGTGAGATGAACAGGAACTTAATTCTGTTTCCCAGCTTACCCAGTAGCATCAGCTGAGAAGCCWAAGTTTAAACATCCATATATGACTGAGAGTCGTCCCCATGCCTCTAAACATTCTCTCCTTTTCTTCTTTTCCCCTATTATTTCCAATGAAAAAGAAATATTTATTTTCTTTATAGGGAAAGAGAACTCTCATCAGACATTGCGAGGTTGTTCTGAGTCATAATTGTGAAACCTTCACTTATTTGGTTTTTTCGCTTGCTTTTGTCCTTTGGCTTATGTTCAGCAGAAAATTAATGATTTTTATATGGAAGTTTGAACAATATTAGAATTAACACTGATAAATAATGAAAATATACAGTAGAAATTGAAAGAATTGAAAGAAGATTAAGGGACTACCACATTTCAGCTGCTTAGAATACATTTTGAGATAGATGAGGCTAGATTACTTTAATTTTGCTTATGTGTTGGAGCTTTTGCAAAAACAAGATGGGGGACTATWTTCTATTTTGACTGTTAGAGAAAAGTCATAATAAAAAAGTTACAATGATAAAAACAAAAGCAAATTATATGTATTTAACCTCATCAAATTCAAAGTTAAACCTGTGTTTTGTCTCACTATGCATGTACAGAGCAAGTTACACCACTGAAGTTCCAAAGCTTATGGTCTTGAGGTTGTGGTGTGTATGTTGAATGCAGTCCTGGTAAAAAAATACACACATCTGATAGACATTAGTGGTTTACCTGTAAAAACATACAAAAWGACAATATATCTATAAAATAGGATGCAACCTGGCTTGAATATGTACATTAAAATTCTTTCTAAGTCAAYCTTTAAATGCCTTCAGAAAATTAAAAAAAAAAAAATTTACCATTATTTCACTCTTTGGTAAAATCAAAAGGACATCTGTTACAAGATCATAAAGAAAACCAGAAAGATGAGTTAAAACCCGTGCTTACTATGACATTTATTTCATTCTCCATTTTTAGGAAGGGGGATTTTTGGTTGCCAATAATAGTGGTGGTGACTGGACTAGAAATTTAGACCAACACAGTCACATCATTACATGGAACTAAGTTTTCACTTTTTGTTACTGTATTATAGTTACTGCTTAATAACATTTTATGTGCAGTCAAACTTTATGCTTCTTAATTTAATGTGATTCTCAGAATATTTTATATTGGAAAAGTTATCAATGCAGTATGTAATAGATTTGACATAGCTAATAAGAGCTGATAGTACAGTAAGGTTCATCTTATTCTTTTCAATTCATTAATTTGCCCATGTACAGTTTGCTCCCATTTTATTAATACTACAGCCACTCTTTGGTAGAGGCAGAGCATTACAAATGTATTAAGTACTGCCCAAACAGGTACAGAAATGGAGAATGTAAAATTTAAAATCAAAGAAGCTGCGAATCAATGAACATTTAGATAGGAATTAACCAAGCACCACGTGTCAAGATTTGATTTGCCTAAAACACACATTTCCCTTGACAACTACAAGTCAGAAAAGCTCCTTAGGATGATGTATTGCTTAAGAATTTTTCAGAGCAAGGGCAGTCTGTTGTGATGGCACCGTCTTGACCTTTACTTAGGGTTTAACATTATCATACTGTAAATTAAAAAAAAAAAGAAAGAAAGAAAAATAAAGCAAAAGAAAACAAAACAATTTCCCCAAAACCTGAGGCACCTTTTCTAACTATACAGAACTGAAATACTTCCTGATACAGGAAGTATTATACACTTATGTATAATATTATATATATATATATATATACACTATTTTATATATATATATATATATATATATATATATATATATATATATACACACTCTGTGTTTACAGAGTAAACACCTTATTCTAAAGCATTCTTAATTAATCAGCTGGGTTTTTTCATCCAAGAAAATTCTGTCCTGATCTTAAAAATCATCACATAATTTTTCAGAACACAGAGACATTAAAATTAGTGGGAGACYTCATAGGCAGTACAGCTGTAAATTKTGTTATTWAGATATGCTTGCAGAAGGAATTCCAAATAATGCATTCTGATGTGGCTATAATAAGAATATAGGGTTAAAATAAMGGCCAATTTCTTTTTCCAAAACTCAGAGCATTAATTTTCYTCAACTASATGTGAAATTTTTCATGTAAGTAGGCTTTTGATTTCAGAGCTTGTAAATTGCTGAGTTCAATACTATGTAAGGAAGTGAAATCATAATGCTGGTGGTGGAAGATACCCACAGGTSTTTGGTAGCATTACTTGAATTAGACAGTTTTAATCCCATTTARTCTGCAAAAATAAGTCTGTGTTTGGTAGCATATACATATCACTCAGTTTAGCAAAATACRGAGGAGAATTTGTTTATGACTATATTATAAATAGTCACACACATTTGCTCTTTGCACTAATGCCATGACATTAGGTTTACAGACTTATGAAATGAGTTGAAATAGCTAATTAAAAATATAAATATCATAATGAAAATGAAAGTATGCTATTCTGTTCATTAAAACATGTATGAAGGGTTTGCATATCTCATTTTTCATACACAGATATCACAAAAAATAAACCCTGTCAAACAAACATGATCAAAAATCTGTCTACATCTCTGCTAACATTTAATCAAAGACTGGGAAGACAGGCTTACTATGAGATAGTTTGCATAAGTAAACAGTCAGTGAGAAGTCCATGTAAYTTCTCTAGCTATCTAAAATCTTGTTGTCTAATCTGAGCCGACCATTTACATTACAGCTTTTGTAATTGTTTCAGATCTCCCATATTCTTCAAATTCAGAATGGGATGAATCAATCTCGTAAATGTCCTGCATGTTTCCACAGAGWACAGAAAGAATTTGTATGGTGAAATCACAGAACTAGCTTTCAAACAGAAAATCCTTTCAAAAACTTTCAGAAAATACCTTCAAACAAGGTAAATCCTTTCCAAGTGTCTAGGTATGATGGCAAYAGATAATATGTCCATTGTCACAACAATACAGGAAGCTTGAGATTTGGGCATTCATATCATGTCTTTGAATCTGGTGGGCAGCAGTAAAACATCTAAATTCAATTTTAGGTGGAAAAAAATTGAAAATATGGAAAATTAGCACTCWGTAGAAAGTCTGGGAAGTAAGCACTGTTAAAGTCCAAACTTGAAGTATAAACTTTTCCAAGGAGTTTCATAGGATGAGAACATAGAGCTGAAAAAAACAGTTATCTTCTGCTCTTGCATAAAATGTGTAATTTAGTCCCATTTGCAAAAATGATTTTTACATGATGGTCTTCATCACAGGTAAAAAGCCAATTTTAAAACATCAAGAGCAAACAGAAATTGTCCAAAATAAAAAGACAAAAGACTAAAATAAAAAATCAAAATGTTCATTATGTGTCTTATGGTATTCATACTTTTAAGGTGGATTCCCACCATCTCTTTCTGAATATGAAMACCCAAAAGCTAATAAAGGGACTTTCCAAGATGTTTGTATTCTGGAAAGTCTTTAATATGAACATTTTTCACTGCTCTTAGATGTTCGGTCTTCCCTCTTCTTTTCAGAGGTCTCTCTGTGCAGTTGTTCAAATCAAGCAAAGAAAACAGATTTTCTCACCTGTATCTTCTCAAGTTCTTCTAAAAGCACATAATTTATGACTGTATATGTGTGTATGTGTGTGCAAAAACCCACAATGAAACAGTTTTATAAGTCATAGAAGTTTCAAAAGAACAGAATACAAGAGCATCAACAATTTTTTGTATTTCTTTACAATGAAGCTGTCATTTTAGTAAAGCATACTTGGATCTCAAGTTTCAGATGTTAAAAAGAAAGAAAAAATAACCAATTATATTCTGATTTTCTCACCAATAATTCAGTMTTACTGAAGGCTATGTTCTGTATTTTAGAACACCATATGTATTTCCAAAACAATTAAGAATAAATTTTAGTGTAGYCACAGCTTGCATTCTGGTAGGGCATTATGCATGCATGCATCCTTAGGGACCTTCTTTAGTGTCTTTTCCCAACAATAATTAAAATTAAAAAAAAAATAACTTCCTGCCAGAGCCCATCTTTAATGTCCCAAACCCAAGTCCTGAGTAGTAACTAGTAGTAGCTAGAACAGCCACTAGTCTACAAGGAACTGCTAAAGGCATATGAAGATGGTAATTTCTAGGTCGYGTCCTAGAACTTCCATTTCTGGTTCCTCTGAATATGTTAACCCTAGCTAAATACACTATTTATTTGGTCATGGAGTCTCCCTCCTTGGAAGCACTGAACGCTTGAATAGACACGATTCTGAGCAATCACACTAGGCTGAAGTGAAGTTGGATCAAAAGATCTCAGAACTCCTACTCTACTGTTTTGTGGTTCTCAGATTTTATGTTTGCCTGAGTAACAATTTCCCAGTTAAAGAAATCAGTGCAGTTGAAAAATTTATGAACTGACAATTTGGACTATGCTGAACTGATCTAGAGTGTTCATTCTTCATGTTTAAACCTCCAAACCTTTCAACAATCTGTTTCCTGATTATTCTTCAGTGGACTTCTACCTCTGGCTTTGGAATGAACAGAAATAAMTAATCAAAGTAGGTTTGCAAAAGGAGGTGAGATGCTGTTTGTTAAGAGAAGTCAGAGGCATTGATTATTTCTATTAAAATTTTTCAGACAATAATTCATTTAACCACCTTAGACTACTTTCGAGGTTTTTTTTTTTGGGAAACAGGATTGGTGTTTGTTCCATATATACATCAACATATCCAGAGATAAATTTTTTAGTTATTGCATAAGAAATCCATTGATTGTTATAACATGCTGTGTTCTATCATTATCCTTCTAGACAGCTTCATATGCTATTAGGAAAAAAAAATTAAAATGTAAAAATAATCGCATTGCCCCTTATCAAAAGGCTATGTTTCTGTGGTCTGGTATACTAATATGGTCACATTAATTTTGGGCCACTTCCTCAGCACTACCTTACTCTTTAGTTCATTTGCTGCCATACAAGTAGTGTGAACTGCTAATGAGCTGCTAAAATTAAATGTGTGGGTTTTGTTAAAGGAAAACTCCTGACTTTATGATCTGGCCTTTTGATTAGCTCCTTTTCCTCTTTTTCCTTACTAGCAAGAGGATATTCAGCATATTTCTGTATTTAATTATACAGAGAGACAACTCAAGGCTCACACTGTACTTCAGTTATCTAGCTCTACATAATTGCTATCAATTTAAGAATGCTGAAGGCCAATTAAAAYGGACAATTACTGAGATTTTATTAGTTCCGTTACAGCTCTGTAAGCCTTGAAATTTCCAAACTCTTGAAGAACTAAATATGCCTGAAGGTACCTTTAGAAATGTCTATGCACCTTGATTTATGACTTCRTCTTTGGTAAAATAAACATTTTGGTTTAGTTATATAATTAGGTGAAAATATAATTGTGAAGAAAGTTGAGGGAGTCATTGAATGAAGACTGTCTAATAGCTAATAATTTTTCAGCACACTGCGGTGGAGTTTCAAAGGTATCTATATATTGTAGGAAAAACCAGAAATCAATGTGCCTGAGTCAAGTGGTATTTAAGAACCCATGGTGAAATTTAGTTACATGTCMTTTAGAGACATCTCATTTTTCAAAACCAGACCCCTCCAGGTGAAAACATATCTGTTTACAAATAGGAAGTGACTGAGTAATGACAATCTGTGTGGCTCAGCATTTACTTTATTTTTAAAACCTGAGTTCCTAAATTAGGAACTTTGACACCCATCTCCTTGAGAGATCCAAGGGTGGAGAGGAGGGGGAGAATGTATTTTAACTTTTATATTTTATATATTGATGATCTTATATAATCCTCAAGATGAACATTCATGCAATTCCCAGCTGCTTTACCTGTTTTGCAGATGGTAGACTTTTAATTTCTTAGTTTAAAAGACAAATGAATGGCACAAGAACCAATGGTTTCCTCTGCACCTTCATCTAGAATTCACATTCTTTTTTCTTGCTCCCTTGTCCAACCCTCCTGCATAAGTACCTTCAATTTTCAGCTAAATTTTCTAAGCTGGATTTGCAAATGGTAAAATGTACAGAAAATAAAGTTTTGCATTACAAAAACTCTGAGTCTAGAACTTAGTCTGGAGTGAAGTGAAATCTATACAGGGAAGGAAATCTCTGTAGGGCAGCAATTCCTTGAACAATAAATGGCTAGAGGTGGATTTACCTGCCCTTTCCCTTACAATGAATATTGTAGTATCAACATAGTCTTTGAATCTCAAGGTTTTGTCAGAGTATGAATTARAAAAAGGTAACTTTTGATACAGAGAAAATTGAAATCATCCAGCTAATAAGCATTTTAAATAACCTGTAACAAATATCTTTTCTTTCCTACAGTYTGTACACAAGAACAGGTTTTACTTTATTCCACCAGCTTTCATTGTCTCATTTTTTTGTGACACCATGCAGTCCTCCTTGGATCTTCAGGGTATGWGTCTCCATCACATCTCTAATATGGRTTATCGATCTCTCCTGAGGCACTCTCCTTGCAGGTTTTCCCATTCCTGTGTGAATCATCAGAATCCAAATTAACATCCAGCTAATAAAGCTTTAACTTCTCTGTTTTATCTACTGGAGATGAGAAAAACCAAAACCGCTAACAGTGTAGAATGTAATAGTCACCCATTTCTTCCCACTTTCAAAAATGYAGTTTTGACAAGTCATCTTCATTTAAAAAAGGGTGGCAAAAACCAAATTATTGACATTCTAGGGTTCTGATTTTCCACAGAGAGAAATTCCTCCTGTGATTTATTCTTTATTATACAAATCTGAATTAAGTATGATCCAATACCATTCTTTGTTTCACACAAATGAAACAGCTTCATTAGCATACTTATGACTTAAGCATCTGTTAAATTAAAATGTTTTAGGAAGAGATTATGTTTTGTCTGAATTACTTGTTTATATTGTGTARGGATCATGCTTTAATTTAGAAAACAGATGTAGTGATCAAGAATAAAGGTATCTGTCTGGCATGTTCTACTGAGATGTACATCTTGGAATGTTTCTTTACATTTAGTTGCCATTGCCTTTTAAATAGAAACTGTTTTTTTCTGAAATGTTCTTTGTATAAAATGATGTTTCATTAGATTACCTTAAACTGATACTGAGAAAGATTTTTCAAGTTGAAAATTATGCAGGGAAGAAGGGATGAAATGTTTGCTGATTTTCATTCTGTAGCATTTGTTTAGTGTTAGTTTGTTCTTTGTTTTGGTGGGGTATTTTATTTATTTTATTTTATTTCTAGAATTTTCATAGTAACTTCAGATAAAGACAATGGCATGTATTTTGAATTTCACAAAAATTAATTACCTTATTCCTTTCTTATGTTTTACTCAAAATTTGTAATAATTATGTGGAACGATTGTCCTCTCTGCTCTAAAATTACTATTGAAGCATGTCACTGTCATATTTCTYATGTTTTCTTGGAATTTTGATGCTCACAAATGTGGTCTTTTTTTWGGTATTTTCATGTTAAGCAACCTACAACCAGATATAAACATGTAAGACTAAAGGAATTTTTACATTCATGTATAAGAAACCTTTATTTTATTACTGAAATTTAAACATTCATCTTAAAATTCTTTTACTACATTAGGTTATGGATTTGTAAATGTCTCTTTAAATRTCTGTTTCCCAATCCCCTGTTCCTYCTTCTTGCCTTTCTCATGTGAAGATTGGTGAATAGAGAACAGCAACATTTAAAAATCTGTCAAAATAGGYTAAGTAAGAACAGACTGGTAGGATTCTTGCTAGTTTTCTCAGAGTAAATTCAAAAAGAAACTAAAATTAGAAAATATCCCTTTATCAGGTTTAGTGAATCTGGAAGAATTATTCACTTTTTACTAACAGATTCAGAACATCAACTAAAGGAACATTTTCACTTAAGAAATTTTGACAGGGATGGATTGAAAATGTCTGAATTATAGAGCCTGCCTGTTAAGCCAGGCCCCAATTCTAGGTCTTGGGTCTTGGCAAGGATAGCTACTTCACGGTGTGGATGAAACTAGAATTCTGAACACTTGATTTCTTAAAATATCTTACCCAGTTCTTGGAAAATGGAAATGGAAGAGTTGAAAGTCAGAACTCTTTTAGTCTTAATAAACAATTTATATTGTGGTTATGTAAAGCCAAGAGACTTTTTGCCAAGTAAATTTCTCGGTCCTGTGAWACCTCGGGGCTAAACCAGGCTGTCTCAGAAAGCAAGCAAACAAATTAGTCAAACAATTGATTTAGGACATCAGGCTGCTGAAGTTAACATACTGTGTTTTTCACTGTATCATCAGTTCTTAATTTTTCAAGAATTAAAATTTAGGGTTGTTCATTTTATTTTCYTCCTGACTCCCAAAAGTGAGTGTCTCCTTAACATATCTAACTTCTATCTCAGGAATGTCTGTCTCAGAAACTTTCAGAGATATCCTGCAGCTTTATTTAAAGATCCTAATCAATAGAAAAGTAGTTTTAGATATTTTACTAAGACAGGAACCTTGGCAGTTCTGGGCTGACGTTTTGTTCAAGCATGATAAAACAATTTCYGAGGCCATAAACAAAGTTGTGCAGTCAGCCTAAAAATCATGGATATTATTCATAACCGACACTCTCTGCCTGCACAAAAAGCCTAGAGTACATGTCCTGATCTAATGTTTACTCTTCAATCCATAAGATCTCTTTTATCACTTAAAACATTGTAAGCACCTCTGTGAAATGAGCCATTCTATGAGGCAGGGAGATATGAAGACCTTTTTTTTTTTGTGATGGGTGAAAGTCTTCATCAAAACAATTTTAATACATTTTCACTGACTTCAGTCAACTGTGTTATCTGGTATTATAGATGCATAAAAATATACAAGTATACTGGAAAATATATTTGTTAATACTACTGCAAAATTCAAGATAGGAAGATAGYTATAATCACATCAGCTTCAGGATTTCAAGAAGAGATAGATTTCTTTTGGATTAGGAAATTGCAATTTCCTAATCCAAATGAACACTTCTGAAAGTCAGAGTTAGGTTAATAATGTGATAGAGTGAGATATTAAAGCATATTTTTGGAGSCTGCTGATCACATATTTTACAGGATATTATTTTGACATTAGGTTTTGTTGCTAAATTTCTTTCTGATTTTGATCAGATTATTTCATTCTGAACACTTCCTGGGATAATCATATTTTCATTTTTACTAGAAAAAGGTAAATCAAGTAGACAGTAGGAAAACTTGGACAAAAAGGATAGAGTAAAAAACTTTGAAAAAGCTGATGCTTATATTATCTAAATATGACAAAAAATACATTCTAATATTTCTGAAATGTCATCATGTGGAGAAAAAAAGAATTCAAATAATTCCTGACATAAGTGGAGGTATATCTACACTTTCAGCAAGTTTGGTTTTTCTTTCCTTTTCGTGTATTAATTTCCCATATGACTGAAAGACCTCTCAGCTCAGCTGCACGAGGTCTACCARCATAGATATTTAAATAAAGAGATATATGTTTTATATATACCCCTTTACTAGCATTTTTCAATGCTGTTGTTTGTGTTCAAAAGAATAATCAAGATCATCATAATGAGATAGTACACACAGTGTACAAAGAAACTAAAATTAAAAAAAAAAATGTTGATTTTTCACGCTGGATTTATTATTTGAAATAATCTCAGGCTCAAAACAATTTTGATTTTATTTTATTTTTGTGCTTATTTTGATCAGGAAACTGAAAGCCAATTAAATGATCAATTTACTACCCAAACCACCTTTACATTATATTATCATAGAATGAGTGGACCCAATACTGAGATATACTCTCCCCATTTAGYCTACCCTCATGAAGACTCCACCTGGAGCACTGCATCCAGSTCTGGGGTCCTCAGCACAGGAAAGACATGAACCTGTTATAAATGGGTCCAGGGGAGGGTTACAAAGATCATCACAGAGCAGGAGCACCTCTCCTATGCAGACAGRYGGAGAGAGTTTYGGTTGCCCAGCCTSGAGAAGACAAGGCTTCAGGGAGACCATGGCTTATGAGTACTTTTGGAGGGCTTATAAAAAGGAAAGAGAGGAACTTTTTACACTGGAAGATAGTGACAGGACAAGAGGGAAAGTTTTTAAACTGAAAGAGAGAAGGTTTAGATTAGATGYTAYGAAGAAATTCTTTATTATGTAGGTGCTGATGCACTGAAGCTGTTTCCCAGAGAGGTTGTGGATGTCCCATCCCTGGAAGTATTYGAGGCCAGGYTGAAGGGGACCCTTAGCAACCTGAKCTMGTGAATGTCATCCATGCTCATGGCTGAGGGGTTGAACTAGATAATCTTTAGGGTTCCTTCCACACTTAATCATTCTATGATCCTATAACTCTATGATACACTTATTTTTGTTTTCTCTTTTAGAGTACAGTCAGGGTGGGAARTGCTTGGGGCTCTTGATAGTGTCCATAACAAGTCTAATCATGGTGATATGATCAGAGTGGTATCAAAGATTTGACAAGAAACAAGGTGTCATAATAGAAAAAGATTCTAGGAAACTAATTACAAAAATCTAAGGCTCAGATTACTCAATGGAAACAGAAATTCATAGAATCCTACAGGATATGCATAAATTACTARGGCATTCATATTGTTCAAATATAAAAAGGACAAAATTTGCATTGGATACAAAATTTATCAGGGTGGTCAAAAGCAAAATAAAACAAAACACAATGAAATGTGGAAAGGTACTATGATTTTGAATGCCCATGTAGCAAAATAAAATATTTAATTTAATGCTGATAAGAAAAAAACAATGAAAACTGAAAAATATATCCTTAACTTACAATAAAGTTTTCCAATTTAACAATTTTCCCTTGGTTTCCATATTAACAAGTAAGATGTACTAAATAAATGAAAACCCTCAGCTTGAAAAGGAGCTAAATAATGTAAGTTATAGCATATGTTCATAACATTTTAAATACAGAGAAAGTTATTGTGGAAGTTGGACTCAATCTAACAGTTTGATTACATGCTCTTAAAAGTCTTTTCCAACCTAACTATGATTTAGTATTTCTCCTAGCACAAAATTTCTAATGCAATTATCAGATACCTTGCTTGAAATAAATAAAAGAATGAATATTTTACACACAATACTTGAATTGAAAAACTTTTACACCAGTTACCATAAAGCTCAGTAGAATAAATGCAATAAAGAAATAACAGGATAAATTAATGAAGAAAGYATCCATCACTACTTCAAAAGTACAAGAGTGTGGGTGAAATCTCCAGATATTAACGCCACAACCTGCAAATTCTTGAAAAAATCTAAGGTGCACCAAATTTTTTTAAAAATAATTCCTCTGTGCAAATGATAGGGTTCAATTGACTGGACAGCCCTTTGAACTGACCCACAGTTTTTWAATKTTTTTTTWWTWWTWWTWWTTWWKKTTTTTWAWTTWWTTTTTTATTTTATTTATTGTTATTTTCTTTTTATGTTTTTATGTATAATGYAATACATAAAGTTCTTAGCAAATATATTTGCTTAACATTCTTACTATTTTTTTTACAATATTGACCCTTTTAATAAAAATTGTTTCTTCATCCCTTTTCATAAAGTTAACTCTCACACAGGTATACCATGCCCAGGAGGACTACAAGAAACACKAGAGAGGCCACGTCAGTGCTGGGGTAGCCATCTACCTGTAGCCAGCTTTGCTATAAGATAGTTTAATATAGGAAATATAGTGCAGAGTCTTTATACATTGAAGTCTTCTAGCATTCATGTRTTTTGCTAATTTTTACGTTGAATCTTCATGCACTTTTGTTCTTGGAAAAATGGTAATGCACTATATAGGCTGTTGTACATAAAGATTTAGATGAATTTTTCCTGCATGCAGTATCTACTTTGTTGATGGCAGTTAGACAAGACATTTGTTTCACTCAGGTTTAAATTAGAAGTCAGTTAGAATTGATAAAATTAYTCTGGCATAAACTAGAGAAATGTGAGAACCCCTGAAAAAGTGAGCAGAAGGAGCATCTACTGATGTGAGTAAATAAGGGACACAGTGAAATTTTTGGAGCAAATTTCTAAGCTAGCATAAAATGTTTCTTGACATTTCATCATATCTAGTCTAGRAAGTCCCTGTGACTCAGTKAGCAGTCTGGATCCTCATAGGGACAAATAAACAAGATACGATAAGATGTAGGTAAAACCAGTACATACTGAACAGACATAGGAAGTGGCACTGATTCCAGATYCAGACATCCATATCTCTACCAGGCCTCTGATGGTTCCATAGGCAACCAAAGTCAAGTATACAAGGTATCTCATTTTTTTTAATCAATTTTGTGCCTTTCAGTCATTTGACTTAAATTTTGTTCCCATCTGTATTTATGCATTTTCAAAATAATCATCAGAACTCCTTGATATATAAAATAAAAGAATTTTATTTTATATTGAAATAAAAGAAACTTTATATTGAAATAAAAGAAATGTCTTCAGGGGAACAGCATATTTATTGCAGGTTTGTTTTTTTTTTTAATGATACTAAGAGAGTGGAGAACCAGATGCTTTAAACAACCAAATTTTATAACACTTATGGGCCAGTGAGCAAATGTTTCTAAATTTTCAAAACCATATAGTGCTGCTTGTAGACAGGGATAAGTAATTGATATTTTAATATCAGAGAAGAAAACCTAAAACACATCACAGCCATTTTCTGCAATGAAAAGATAAGTACCATCACATACATTAAAAAAAAGAATATTCCATCACACTGATTGTGTAAATGAAAGTGTAATTCACAGAAATTTGTTGATTGCTTATTAAAAGTGCAAAACCTAGCACAATATTGTGACCATGCATCAGTCCATATAACGGACAGTGGACAGGGGATTGACCATGTTGCTTTCTGTTTTTCCAGAGTTGATATATCCTTAAACAGTTATATTTGAGCAGGATTTTAATAGATTCATAAACAGGAAAAGCAGTGGTGGTATAGATGCTTTACARTGAATCCTGGTGAGACTTATTAAATACGTTGCAACAAAGATAATATTTACGAAGATTGTGAGCAAAGAAAAAGATCAAAAAGATCCTGGAAACAGAGGTCAAGAGGAAACAGCAAAARAGAGTTTGCTGTTTCCTCTTTGTTGTTTGTCTCTACTCCACTCACCATTTGGGCAATGCAAAGGAAAACATTTTTATCAAACTTATCTCTTTTTTTTTTTTTTTTTTGGTGTTCATTCTTCATAAAACCAAGTAGATAAAA
The DNA here is from genome assembly GCA_902810485.1 of Alauda arvensis. Classification (NCBI taxonomy): domain Eukaryota; kingdom Metazoa; phylum Chordata; class Aves; order Passeriformes; family Alaudidae; genus Alauda; species Alauda arvensis. Next base: position 1,232,138 of record CADDXX010000112.1, read on the forward strand.
TTTGTGTTTCCTGGAGCATATCAGACTGCTTCCTGAATTATTGAAGGTCCTTATATGTGTTTAAAATATTGATGAAATGTTAACTCTCCAACTGCAGWTATGGACTGCTCAAGACACATGAGATGGGGTAGAAAGCTCCCAGGCTTAACACCAATCAAGTCACGGACAACCTTGTTGCAAAGAAAGAGAACTGAAATACCCCTTCTTCTACAAGCCCATAAAACTCCACTTATAAACACTATGGCATCAATATATCTCTACAGATTGATTGATACAAATTTGATTGGCAGTCTATTAACTTCTGATTGGAAACTTCAGTGATTATGGGGGCAGAAGACATAGAAAGGCCTGATGAAGTGAAGCAAGGCAAGGCAATGAAAAAGGAAAGGAGTGATGCAGTTGCTCACACTGAGAAGTTAAAAACAGAGATAAGTAATATTTTGCTGATTGAAAATGTGAACAGAAAAGGATGATTTTTTTTAATGTTCCATAGGTTTCCTTTAGGATTTAGATAATACATTTTATATTGTAGTATTTCTAGAACTTATACTATGTGGTGAAACCTTAAAGAAAAGGARGCTTTTAAGTTGTATTCAATACGCTTACAAGTAGATATCATTGACTAAGGAGTAAATACTTCATGAATTTTTAATTMATTTTTCTCAAAAATAAGGTTTGATTGTGACTTGATTTAGCTTTTCATACATCTAACAATCATTTCCCACTGACAGCTAGTGATCATAATCAAAAGCATAAATTAACATGTAAATATATTGGAGAGTGTGTTTTCAGGAAAGTTACCCATTTCTCCACATTAAGTTGGAGCTCACGATTGATTTTCTAAAAGCCATTTTACATAGGSGTTTTGTGTTGTTGTATTTATGCTATTTTAATACTTACAGAAGTATTTTTTTTACAAATCCTAACTGCATTTAGCTATCATAAACTTTCAGAAGTTTTTTTTAGTGGTGGAAGGTGTGTTAATTTGCTAGTTTATGAGTAAGCAAAACCTGAAACATACTGTGGTCTATAAACCCAGCAGTATAAAGAGAGCTGAAAATTTAAGTTGCTTATTTAAAAGAAATTCTTTTCTTTAGGAAGCACTAGAAAATTATAAGTCTTTGCTTATGAAGAAAATGACTACTTTAMAACTCTGGCTTAATAAAAGAACTAATCAATACAGATTTCTAWCTTTTTATACTACTTTTCTTTGGTAAAAAGTAGATTGATACAATTTTAGATAGAAACATGCAGATAAAAAAAATTACAGAACAAACAAAGCAAAACCAAAACTAGGGCAAGTTGAGCATTTTAAAAGCAAGCCTAAGCTTTTCTGAGCCCCATATCTGATCAAATGTTTCTTAGTCTTATGGTGTCAGCACTTCACAAGAAATTCAAGATAAATCCAATACTCAAAGTAACTCATATTAATCACTGCCTAAGCAAAATAATAAATCATAGTATTTAATTTCAGAAAATGTGTATGAATTATTCACTGATACAGTTTTGTCCTTCTTAAGGGCTACTGGTTTGACTTACTTTCATACTYGTACACACAACTGTATTAAATGTCAGCTTCTCTTATGACAAAAACCCAAAATGTTTTTGTACTATTATTGCAGTGAACTTATACTAAAAAAGTTGTAATTCCATTAGCAATACCAATAGATATTACCCTTCTGTTCTGCAAATGTTATAGAAAAGTGACTTTTTTGCACTAATTATAGTAAGGAAAAGACTTTAATATATACCATCTTTTCTGAAAGATGATCATACCAGAAGCTACCAAACTTTTCCAGTTTGCAGAGTACAAGTCCAAATTTTTTCTATTGTTACTCCTACATCCTGTGTAAATAAAAAAAATCTTAAACTTTTGAATTTAAAACTAAATTTTGGCTCTTTTTTTAATGAATAAAGGTATCTGTGAAATTAGTTGCATTATACATGTACACACACATATACATACAGAGAGCTAGAAACATTTATATAGACACATCTCCCCAATAATGCAATCTATTTTAATGAGAGCCAGCTTCAATAAAAATTTTTAAGAAGTTGTTAGATTTTAGTTCCAAAATGGAAATAAAAACTTGAAGGCAMTCTTGGCTCTTTCTTGCTTGACTAGCCACAGAATTTGGGTTACTTCTTTCCTAATTAAGAKAAGTTTCAGTTTAAGTGAGATATATAACTTGTGTTAAAGATAAGAGCAAAGAATCAAATAGAGACATTTTTATTGTCTAATGAGGGCTTTGTCAGATTCCATCTTCAAACTTTCCAACAAGAAAGRCATAAGGAAGGACCAGTGAAGTTTACTAAGAGAAACACTAAATTTCATCAGAAATGTTTTCAAAATTTACCAGATGCTTATGTCCACATTTTATGACAGATTCAGTTCTTTTATCCACTTAGTTCAGTGGATAAAACTATTGTTCTAAATAGGGTCTTCCTCATCTGAGGTGATCATCTCCAAACAACGAGGGAGATAAAGAGAACTGCTTGCTACAAAGAGAAACATAACCATACAAAGCACTCTTCAGGACATGTAAGAAAAAGTTTAAATCAATAAAACACCCCTGAACCTCAATATTAGTTATTATGACTGGATTTTAGATGTTTTGTCTACCAAGCTCTCTGTGATTTAAAATTAYAACAAAGCATGGAGATGTAGAATTGAAYGATTAAGGACCTTTGTCAGTRTCTAGAAAAMCAGATTWTAATCTTCTGCTCATTATGTCYATATATTTTGTGTTGCTATTTCTGCTATCATTTTTATTTGCCTACTGCATATTGTATACAGCTATGGAGCTGCTTAAAAATGATTAGGATATCAAATGTATTGGTTTYGTCAGTGACAGTAATTTTCTATTTTACTGCTTTAACTATCATTAACATCTAATGTCTCCTCCACAGTTAGTGAGGAGACTAATAATGGTRAAGATAATGGTAGCTACTGATTATGTAGCCTCACGCATTGGAACAAACTGCCCAGGGAAGCAGTGGAATCATCATCCTTGGAAGTGTTTAAAAAATGTGTGGAAGTGGCACCTGGGGAATGTGGTTTAGTGGTGAGCATGTAGCAATGCTAGGTTAATGGTTGGAACTGATCTTAGATGTCTGTTCCAACCTTAACAATTCTATAAAATAAGTCTTTAAAACAATTTAAAATTTGCACATCTCACAGTAGTAGATAAGGAGGTCATATTTGGAAAATTAATCTGCAGCAGAGCTAAACACTAAAAATGTTGAAGTCAGGTAAATTAAGTGCATAAATGTTAAAATAGCAAATTCTGTAGGTATAGAGTAACTTCATATTTAATCCCCTAGAGATACTTGAGTAATTTGCCAGCTGTAGCATTTATTTCCTTTGCTGAAATTCTCCTCCCCTTGTGACATGATAGAAAGTTATGAATATAAAAAGAAATCATATACCTCTGAGTTATATTTTTCTGAGAGCTTACTGCCAAGGAAGCAGTAAGATTTCAAAACAAAAAGAGGTATGATATGGAGGYTAGAATCCCATTTTTTCTGCATTCTTGAAGCTCATTTTGCCAGTACATGTTTTGAACTATTTTCTTCATCTTTTTTCATTAGAATTCAAGTATTCTCCTTTGGAAGAATAAAATATTTCTTTCGTTTGTTTGTTTGTTTGATTGATTACAGGTGTCCCYGGGTGACTTTAAGAAGCTTGTATCCCCARTTGTCTGTTGTGTTTAYGCTGGATATTAAGTTCTGCACCTTTAGGACTGGTTCCAAGAGTGAAGGGAGGAAAGAAGAARTGTGGAGTTTGTTTTCAGAAACAGCACTTGCTCCTCCTGGTTCTCTCTYATGGACTCTYTCACTGCAGCACAGACRGCAGCAGAGAGCTCTCCTTTGTTTTGTACTTAGATTTTAGCTAGCTGAGGMAGAGAAGTTTCCTGGACTGTGGCTTTTCTTTTTCTTGGAACTGTTCAAATCTGCTCTGGACTGAAAACCCAGAAAACACGGGTAGCTCACACCCTGTGGCCCACTGGGGCCTGGGGCTCTGCATTCYGACACAGGAGGRACTGAYAAGAGACTGAGTGAGCTGAGCTACACCCCRCGACCAGGACTTTCTGAATTTTCCATCTCTTCAGAACAGCAAGAGGTTTAATTGTTTAATAGTATTCATTTTTCATGTTTGTGAGTACTTTGCTTGTTAAATAAACAGGTTTTTCTCATTTTCTTTGAAAGAGGATTATGTCTCTTGAACTGGTGGGGAGAGGGTTCACTTGAATTTGCTTTCTAAAGGGATGTCTTTAGAAGTTCTCCCCCTAAATCTGCCCTAAACCACAACAACAGTATTACCAGGTATACAGACATGCAATACCTTGGAATGGCCCAATGTTATACCAAGAGAGTTTTATTCTTGGCATTAAGAAACATTTCTTTACCAAGGGGGCCAAACACTGGAACATGCTTCCTACAAGCATGGTCAATGACCCAAACCTGTCTATAGTTCAGAGTCAACTGGATAATGATTTCAATAATATGCTCTTACTTTTTATCAGCCCTGAACTGGTCAGGTAGTTGTATCATTTCCCAACTGAAATATTCTATTCTGTTAAATTACATTTGTGTTTAGTATTGATTTGTTTTGAAAAATTACGCTTAATATTCTTATTTCTATTTATAAATGGTAATTATTTCTTAGTGTGGGTGGATGTGAAATTTAATTGAGTCTGGAAGTATGAAACTATGCATTAAAAAGAACAGTGGATTATAATTAATTGCTCTATTCTAATACATTAGAAAATGTTTATTTCTGTGCAAGTACCTTTTCCTGCATGTGTAAGGCACAAAATGTTCTGCTGTAATTTTRTAACTGCAATATAATTGCAGAGTGGAAGGAAAATATGCCATATATGGTAATCTGATGCTAGAGGTTGTGGTGGGTTAATGTACCTTGATTAAAGCAATGAAACGTATTCACAGAAAAATAAAGAAGGGTCAGCATCCTGAAATTATGTCACAAGAAATAGAAACCATTTATTCTGATTTGCAACATTTTAAGAACCAGTTTGTRTTTATTAACAACATATTGTGGTCTCCACTCTGGTTTTTTTTGGGTTTTTTGTATGAAATATTATTTTACATAGTAAATGCATTTGTGTGACTCACACATATGTACAGATTAGCATAAATACAATAATGAAAATTTGTTCTTGATATTAGAATAAGAATATACAGCAGTCTCCTTTCCTATACTCTGGAATKATGTGGTCCAAGTAGAAACATTCAATTACTGAAGTCTACTGTAAAATCTCCGTTTCATTCGGGYAAAAGATTAATTTCACTTTATGTATTCTTTATTGTGCCAGTCCTCTTGATGTACCCTTCTATAAAATTTTATATTTTTGTCCTCACCTATTTTATCTTATTTTAGCTATTTTTCTTCCTTCTGCTTCAATCTGAYACTCATTTTTATATGAATGTAGCCACTAAATCTAGATTATTAAGGGTAGCTTGAAATCTAGTAAAAAAATGTCCAATAATTTTTTAAGACMTCAGCAGGCATATGAAGACGACCTTAGAAAAAGCTTGTACTCCAGTGTCACTTGCCACTGTTGTGCTTGCTAGGACATCCTTCTCTGCAAACAGTCATCATGGCATTTTAGTGCAACTGTCCCAGCTACTGATAAGATTCAAGATCATTGTATCTTTCCCACTGTATACATCTTCAGGAGAAAACTATCTGAGAATGCTGCAGCCCCGTGTGTTTAGAACCAGAGACAGGAGTGTTGCACTGGCCTGAAGGAGACAGCATGAAAGAATTGGATAACACTAAAGACTAAATTTATAGTAGTCAAATGACTACTGGGGCCGTTCTCTGGCACTGGTAGCTACTGGCATGGAATTCCAAGCATCTCWAAAGGAGTGCCCAGGTAAATCACCCAGTGGAATTGTCTTTAGCTCACAGGGTCTCCAGATCCATACCTGAAAACTGATTGGATGCACACCAGTTTATTCAGGACAAGGTGATGTTAGGAACCATGCTAACAATAAAAGAGTAAAAATGCTTTCTATGTAAATTAACTGCCAGTGTTTATCTTAAAGCYATCTTAAATGAATTTAAATGAATAAAGACTGTCACTGCAGTAGTGAATCAAAGTAGGACATGCCAAATCAGGGTGGGTTGATAGGGATTTCAAACAAAATAGGAAAATAGTTTTCAGAATCAGCTATATTCTAATTTGTATGCTGTTGTGAAATTCATTAAAATCTCTGAATCAGAAGTTACCGGAAATAGGATCTTCAACATGTAGCCTAACATTTTGAGGTTTTTTTTTAATTTTCTAATTGTCTCTGGTATTCTGAGAAGAAATTATTTTCTGATTCTTCTCCCAGATTTCATGAAAGTAACAGTACAAACTAAATGTTAAGTTTAAAAAATAAATTACATATATCTCTGGGAAAAAAACTCCATCATAGAATATGGTAGAATAATATGGTAGAATAATGCAAAAACATAGAATGCAGTTTATCCTGTAATTGAGATTATTCAGAAAAACAAAGATTCATATTGGCAAATAAGAATATTTTTTCWTGCAGTGGACTTGCACAGCAGTTGTGCACATCATTTCCCTGACAATCTCTTTTACTAATGGCAATAGTTCAACAGATATGTGTTTTGTATTAAGCATTCAATACAGAATTAATTAGAGTGTTATATTTTGTTACATGATTGTGGATTATTTGCCCATCCCCTATTAGTGTAACTGGCAGATTTCTACTTTCATTTTGAATTTATTGTACGCATTTTTACAAAATATTTCTCTTATAGAACCTTTACATCATCTAGATTTAGGAAACAATTTTTTAAAATTAATTTACCTCACTGAGATTTAAAATGTGCACGTATTGATGCATATTTAAACATAATACAAGCAAAAAATATTATTATAGGGAAATTAAGACTGAAAGTATATATCAGATCTAATGTAAAAACAAAATAAAAATTATAATTATAAAAAATATTTCTCTTGAAACAATATAGTTCTGCAAATACAGTAAATTCAGTACTAATTTTATGCATATGGGAAGTAAAGACGGGGGAGCTAAGCAAAGCATTCAGCCTACCTAATTCTGCTCCATTGTTGTAGGCTTGTGTTTATTGGTAAGGTACTTTAATGCTTTTAAACACAGGGTTTGTCCCCATTTTTCTTTCCAGCTTTGGACAGTGGCTGTTGTCTTGTCATCCYGTGCCATCTGTCAGAGAGAAATTCAAATTATAAGGGGACAGAATAATTCCCTCAGGAAACATCTTTCAATAAAAGGAGCATATAAACTGATTGTGCAAAATCAGATGGGGTTATCCAAGTGGCACRATATATAACACACAACAAGGGATAAGGTCATTGATCCTTTTMAAACCAGTGACATTTGAGACAGATAATTAAATTTTGAGTGTTTTTGACCTTTATCTAATCTCACTTATATCTTAATCATTATAATAAACAAAACTGTTGCCTGCAGGTAAACTGTAAAGGAATGATGAGTTTCATGAATTGTGTGGTAGAGCAGTGGCTTTTTATTATTGTTGGAAGGCTAGCATTACTCTTTGTAATTATAAACAGCAGATGTCTTTATCAATACTTACAACCATGATAAGCTTTTGTTCCCCAGCTGTGCTTTTTATAAAGCATACAAGTTAATTTTATGTGTATAGTGCTTTAAGTACTCACTTGTGTTCTTCCATTTAGATTGACAGAAATACTAAAAACAGTGATAAAACCATGTTCAAATTAATTATATAGTTTAAAATGTTTATATTAGAGATGGACKTAATGTCCAAAACTGTAACCAAAAAAAGTAATCTACATTTTTCTTCTGTATTTCTTCCTCCCCTTCTCTTCTTCTTTCACTTATTCCTTAACTATGTCTCTTCTTCATCACCTTTCCCCTGCAGTTGATGATCTGTAAAAATKTAGTGTTGCCTCTCAAAACAGATTTTTGGCACTAAAACTGCATCTGCACTACCATATAAAGAAAAACGGGAGTGTGCRCTGTTAGAAAAGCCTCCTGTTCCTCTCCCTCCTGCTGCTGGGGTCCCGGCTCGGTGTGTGTTGGACCTGCCGTGTTCCTCCTCTGCGGGGAGGACACAAGCAGTCCGTGTGTGCGTGTGAGCTGCAGGACGGAGAAGGATGAGGCCCTAACAGAAGTAGGGATTCTCTCGGGGTAAGGATGAGGGAAACTGGCTTCCAGCAGAACAGCAGTTTATTGAGAGCTGCTACATGCCGAAAGCGTGGAACAAAGAACGGAAAGCACTTTTAAAACCTTCCCCTGGGCGGGGATAACTTGGAACTGTCCAATCAGATACAGAGAAACCAGGGAGTGACATAGTGTCAGCAACCAGTAACTTTTGGGCTTGCATGCATATTAATATCCTCATTAAAACTTCCCGCTCTCCCCAGGGGGGTAAAGCCCACGTTGCCAGCACCCCGGGCGCCCACAGTGCACAGTTAAGAACATTCAACAACTCAGATTGTTTGAAATACTTTGTTCTTAGATCAGTTCCAAGTTAGCTCACCTCCTTTTTGGTCTGCTGAACAATAGCACTATCTTCAAAATAAATTTGTATGGATATGATTAGTCTTTAGAGACACAGATCTGAGACAATCATTTTTACTCATCTTGGACACAAATGATTAGTCCTTTTTTCACTTTTTTTGTGCGCACACAGTCAGAGATATAACTGTAGCTTGCATGATGATCACTTCTTATATTTTCCTAATTGATATTCTCTGTTAACCACACTAAGACATAGCTACGTCTTGTAGGTGTCAGTGACAGACATGCTACCAAGTAACCACCAAACCACTTGAAATATTTGACAGTTTTGTAAAGGAAGCAAAGAAGAAAATCTCTGGGCCCTTCTCAAGAAAACAGGATTGGAACCTCAGCAAAAGCCCTCCATTTCTGCCTTCTGATTAACACGGAAGACCCTATTTTCTTCTATGTCAAGCAAAACAAGGGATTTGATTCTCAACAGTCTTGTTAGAAAAATGCAAGATAATGCAATTGCAGAAAATTAGTAGTTGCTGTATAATTCTTTGCTAAAATCAAGTCTGCCAAGGCTTCAAGGAAGTGTTTTTCAGGGAATTTCTGCATCGTCCCTTGGAAAGACAGTAATGACTGAGTGAAATGTAGAGCAGTAGCAAGTAGTGTCTCTCAGGAGTCATATTGTGACTGGTACTGTTCCCATTCATTTATTAACGACATAGTGGGATTCAGTGAACCCTCAGCAAGTCTGCAGATGACACCAAGCTGAATGGTGCAGTTAAAATGCTAGATGGAAGRGATGCCATTCAGAAGGACATTGTCCTACCTAGATTTCTAGATTTTAGTAAAACTTTTGACATTTTTTTTCTCACAGCATTCTCCTGGAGAAACTGGTTGCTTGTGGCTTTGAGAAGTGTGCTTTTCACTGGGTGAAAAACTGAGTAGACGGCTGAACTTGAAATGTGGTGGTGAATAGAGTTACTTTCAGGCAGTCTGTTCCAGGGGGCAACCTCCAGGGTTCACTAGTGGGGCTCATCATGTTTAATAACGTTATTGAGGGCCTGGAACTGGGGATCAAGTGCACCCTCAGTCAGCTTGCAGATGACACCAGGCTGAGTGGGAGTGTTGATCTGCTGGARGGTGGGAAGACTTTGCAGAGGGATCTGAACAGGCTGGATCAATGGGAAAAGGACAGTGGGAAGAGGTTCAACAAGGCCAAGTGCCAGGTCCTGCACCTGGGTCACAACAACCCCATGCAGTGCTACAGATTGGAGACAGAGTTGCTGGAAAGTTGCTCAGTGGAAAAGGAGCTGGGAGTGTTGATCAGCAGCTGYTTGAACATGTGTGTACCCAGGTGCTCAAGGAGGCTGACAGAATCCTGGCCTGGATTAGCAATGGTGTGGCCAGCAGGACCTGAGCAGTGATTGCCCTCATAGTACTCAGCACTGGTGGGGCCATACCTMAAGTCTTGTGTCTGGTTCTGGGCCCCTTACTTCAAGAAAAACATTGAGGTGCTGGACYGTGTCCAGAGAAGRGCAAAAARGGTGGTGAAGAGTGCAGAGAGTAAGTCCTATGAGGAGTGGCTGGGGGAGCTCAGGTTATTCAGCCTGGAGGAGGTTGAGAGGAGACTTTATCACTGTTTATGAAAACTTGAAGTTGCCAAGTAACAAGTGACAGGACAAAAGGTCTAAATCTTTGCCAGAAAAAAAAAATTTGTGTATTAGAAAAATTTTCATCACAGAAAGTCTATAWAGCATTGGAACAGGCTGCCCGGGTTGAGTCACCATTCCTGAAAGCACTTAAAAGATGTGTAGCTGTGATGCCTAGGGATGTGGTTTAATGGTGAACCTGGAGTGCTGGGTTAATGGTTGGACTTATTTTTCCTAAAGTTTTTTCAAACGTAAGTGATTGAATGATTCCATGACAGACTTGAGGAGCAAGTCCAGTTTGTATGAGGTTCATAAACTTCAAGGTCAAATGCAAAATACTGTCAGAAGGTTTAAAATGCAGGATATTTAAAGGTTCCTTCCAGTTCAAAACATTCTATGATTCAATAATAACTGTTCTTGTTTTTTCCCTATTCCATGTTCCCTTCTGTGTTTTTTTATTATTTCTTATTTCYGTCAACTTTTATGGCTGTTATTTCATGTTCGTCTTATATCCTAATTTACCAGGTTTCTACCCTTGTGTCAAGCATTTATTTACTAATGCTTTTCTCTCTTCCTCCTGAACATTCTTCTTTTACTAAGCACTTTACTGCAATGGATGTAAATAGACTGAACAGTGAAAACTACTATTCCAAAACAGATACTTCACTTTCATGTGAATGTGCAGTTTTTGCTTTGTCAGAAATGGGAGACAAACAAAATTACTTTCAAACAGCTCTTTTTCAAAAATGTCTCAGTAGGCTTGTTCAGTTTTGTAGTTCATTCATCTCTCGGTCAGTGATTGCACACTGCTAGAMTTTCTTTACATTTTTATTGTGTGCTTTTTTATCTCACAAAATAACCTCAGTCTGAGCATATTCAATATCTATCCTTTCTCTAACTTAACCGATTTAAAATCTTTCTGATATATCTCTCACTTCAATATTCCCTTAAAAAATATGACAGTGCAATTTTATGCTTTACATACTCACAGCTTTCAAAATGTCTCACTCCAACACATATAGAAAAGGGAAAAAAAAAAAAAAAAAGAAGCAGAAAAAACCTGGGAAAAAGCCCTAAACCCAACCTTTTATTCTATGCTCTCTAGCTGTCATCCTGAGTGTTTTTAAAACAAACATCTATCCAAAGCTTAGTCAGAGTGACATAATACAATTATGAAAAAATTCTAGTCCATACCGAAATGGTTCTAAAACTGGGGAAAAAATCCCCCCCCAAAAAAAAAAACCAAAAACAAACCAATACCAAAACAAAAACAAACAAACAAAAAACTTCTGTCAACAAATGACTATGCCTACTCAAATGTTCATATTGTTTCCAGATCATACAATTTGTAGTTTATTGCTCAATGAAATTCAATTAAATAGTTTCAGTTGAAATTGTTCCCTATTCTTCCATATCTTGAAGTATTTTAAAAGTAAGTCATCTGTGCCTTTTATGTTTCTGAGTTCTAAATATTTTTCRAAGTCAGAAAATGCTGAAAGAATGAGGTACCACTCTTCTCAAGACAATGAGAGAAACAGCAAGTGAAGGAAAAAGATTCATTCTTTAGCTGCTTTAGATAAGTGTAATTTTATGGAGTTCAGAGGGACATCTTTTACTGTAGAGATTCTAGACTTTAACAGCTWGGGGAAAATTGGTGAAGTCTGTAACACTTGATGATAAAACAATTGTTTTGGGRTGTGGGAGAGAAAWTCCCATTCCTGATCCATTCAAGATCAGCTTGGAGACGTATCTGAGAAACCTGATCTAGCTGAACATGTCYGTTCATATTGAAAGGATGTTGGATGACCTGGATGACCTTCAAAGGTCCCTTCCTGCTGAAACTGTTCTATGATTCTATGATTGAATTTAAAATTAATACAAATGCTATGTACATTTTTTTTCAGAAAGTAAAACTRTGTTTAGCCTTACCRTGAATATTATGTGAAGATTTTGTGYTCTCTTATATCTTCTCACTTAGAATTTGCATTTTTTCCAGTATTTAAAGCCTGCCATATCCTAAAAGATATGTACAAAGGTTTTGATATATAAAATGCTGGAATCGATGAAAAAAAATCTTAGTTCACTTTATTAAAATTAAACCCCTAGGTAAGCTTTTTTTCATTATACATCTATACARCAGTTTGCCAGGTTTCTAGTTCTTAAAGCTTCTGTTTTGAATTATTTCCCAATATCARTGTTTTTTAAATGGGACATCTATGATTAAGTGTATCTGAGTGATCAGGCTCTGCCTTGAGATGGGAAGGAAGCACTGGTTTATTACTGGCAGCTTCTCTTTTGTCTCTAATGTAAATATACCAGGCTATTTTAATGCTACTTGTCTGGCTACATAACTTTTAAACTGCTGCCTTAATTGGTATTCCTACTTTCTGTAGAATCACCAAAATCAAGCAACGTACCTCAATGCACTTTTAATTAAGAACGACAATAATGCTATTACATGAGCACATTTAAGTACTTACCTACATTTTGAAAGGATCAAGACTAAGTGATTTGTGATGTTTTCCTAAATTTTATCTATCTTTGGTGCCAGATTTTATTTGGAATTATAATTTGGGTTTATGGTTTAATATTGTTTATTTATATTCTACCTACTATTCTCATTTTCAACCTTCTTATTCATTTTTTCTCCAGCTCCCAACTGTGTTTCATGTGCAAATTCCATCAACATAGTTYATCTGATCTTTCAGGCTGTTACAGTGAAACAGTTCAAGTGACAAAACCATGGTTGACCCACTGCAGATAGCAGAAAAATAACTTTCCWGTGAAATATGCAGATATCACTTAACAGCAACACACATTTGCAACTGTCTTTTTGAACATGTAGAGCACATACTGTCCTTATATATCATGTGTTAACAACATCTTTTTTTTTTTTTCTTTTATTACTCTATTACTTTGGCCTCTGAAACTAAATTATACAAGAGCTTAGGTGTTTTCACGTATATTAAAAATAATTGAAATTAATTTGATAAAATGATAGARAAATRTYTAATTATTTTTTAAATAAAATAATTTTTACTTGTTATATAGAATGCATTTTTAAAATACATTGGACACTTCAAAGGACAGAAAGACCATTCTATGTTCCCCAGAAGGGCTGTGACATAAAACGCAGAATTTGTTTAATTGTAGTGTTTCTTGAAGTACTCTAAAGAAGCATTAGGACTAAGCAAAAGATTATATGTCCATAATTAATCTCCAGTTCAGAAATATGAGAATTTTACTATGCTAGAGGCCATGTTGCAACTTCGTATTAGCACTAATTCTACAGAATCCACTGTTTTCAACGTCATCTTCAAATTGTGTTACAAGTGCTATTTTACCAGCTGACCTGTGCTGCACTGTTATTGTTACTAAAGGCAGTTACTGTTCATTTGGTGACACAGAAGAGAAAGAGACAAGTTTCTGTGTATTGGCTACAGCTTTGATGAACAAGGTCTTTTACAACTGAAGTTGTCCCAAAATTTTCATGATCCCAATATTTCTTCTTCTGCAAAGTCAGTTAGCCATTATTATGTGATTGATCAGTCACAGTTTTGGATGATTTCCCAGSCAAGTTTCATACATAATGTTTAGACCAGATTGCTCAGGGCTATGCTTAGTTTGATTTTGAAATTTACTCCAGGGATAGGCACCTCACAGAGTTCCTGTACAAACTGGGTTTTTATCTGACACCCTCAAAATAACCAAGCTATCTTTTTATGTGTGTTAAATTGAATTTTGTGTRTTTCAGAATATAACCATTTCCTCTAGTCTTCATTGGACCACTGAAAAGAATTTGTCACCACCTTGCTTTATCTCCCTCCCCTTTSATAAGATCTCTTGGAACCGTCTGTTCTCCAAAATGAAAAGTCACAGATATCTCAGCCTCTCCTCACATGTCACATGCTCCAGTACCCTTCATGCCTCTTTGTGGCAGACCAACTGACCAATTAACAAAAAGAGCAAAAAGAGCAATGCCTGTAGTGCCCATCATCTAAGCCTCCATTTATCACAAACCTATAGTTCACTGTGGACTACCTATTCTGTGAATCTTTCTTATAAGTGGCAATCCTTGGCTGGCTGAAAAAAGCTGAGAATTCTCCTTAAATAGCCTTCTTTGTAGCCTGTGCTTTCACTGCACTCACCAGTAGCAGGACCTCTTGCTCCTGCTCCTGCTCCTGCTCCTGCTCCTGCTCCTGCCTGTGGGCGAGGACAGAAGTACATTCACAGTTTGAGCTGGGTCTAGCTGGCTGTCTCTTTTCTGCTTTGATTTTAAGCTTTATCCTACAGTTCTCAAAGCAAACAACTGGTCCTGAAGCCACTGACTTGTGCCTGAAGGAAGGCATATGCACACACTCTCCCACAGATATGTCTCAGGAAAGGAAATATTTTAACACTGACAGTTGCGTTTGGTATTCCTTGCATGTCTGTCAACCTTTCCCCTCAAGCTGAACTAATCCTCCTGTTGTCTTTCCTTGGTACATGTTCTTCTGGCACCTGGCAGGTGCCTGTGTAAAGGGTTTTCTAATCTGGGAAAAGACTGGATCTGTTTATARGTCTAATCACCATTCATTGCAGGTTAATTCAGTCACTTAGAACAGAAAATCTTCCTCCATTTCTCTCCCAAGCTTGAAACATTAGGTTTCTGTTGGATCATATGAATTTGCAAGGCACACCTGTGCTAAATTTTATGCCCTTCAAAAACCAAAGTCATACTAATTACCAAAGTCAGTAGCAGTTGGTTTCTGAAGTATTTTGAACTTTTAATATTAAATAAATTTGCAGTATTGAGAATAACCATACAAACTTTTTGACACAAACTGTGTGAAAACAAACAAAATTAATTCTTTTTCCCCTTGGTGGAACACAGTACTATAACATGACCCTGGTGCTCACAATATAATTTTCAGCAGACTGACTTTTCAAGTGAGAGACTCAACTCACTCAGGAACAGTAGAACACTGAGTAAAACTATTTCATGCTGCTGAATTCGCTCATTTTTGTTTTAACCTTTGGAAATTAACAGCTAAATATTTACCTTTAAAGGGAATCATTGACAGTTAGTTGCRTACTGAAGTACATGACATACTGGTAAACATATATAGAAAAAAAAACATTTAATATGTGCTTGCAAGACGAGTCTTTTTGATTGTCATCTACATATAGTGTACCCTTTGAACAAAYTAATTTATTGGTGCTAAATCATTAATTTAACAGTACATTAGCTATGAGTTGGACTCCTCAAAAAAGAAGGAATGTTTGAATCAATACATCATGAGATACTAATGTACATGGTGAAAATAGGATTAAAAATCAATACAAATGCACAAATATAGTAGTAAGGCACTTATATACAACATACTTAATTTCTTGAAGTCTATACAATTTCTATATGCTATTTAAGCATTCATGCAATAATGGAAAGAGAGGGAGAGGCAAGACAAGAAAAGGAAGAGAAAAATACTATACTGAATGCAAAATGTCATTGCCATAAAAAAAAAAAGCTGCTTGATATTCTTAATTTTCTTCATAGGCTTCACGTACTGGTTATCAATCAAATAAAGCAAAGCATTTTGAGAACCTTAAAATAYAAATGGGTTATTCTGACAAGAAGAAAAAGRAAAYTCAAAACAKTAATTTCACTGCTACCCCATGAATATCCATCTATTTTATAGCTGATATTGGCTGGATTAAAATTTAAATACAAAATGTTAGTTGTTTAAACATGAATAAAGCTGTTATTTGGTTTGATAGATACATTCTGTATATAAAAATAAGTTTGACAAGGTTGACAAATGTAATATAATTTTCCCAGTATATATATGTTGCGTGAACATAAGGCAGAGAAAGGTTTTATGTAAGAAGATACAAAAGCAAATACCATAATGACTACTTCTACTATTTGCTCNTTTTTTTTTTTTTTTTTAATTAGGATAAATTTAAGACATTTTTGCTACTTTATTTTAAATTCCTTTGCACAACAAGGAGGGATATTTTTAATTAGTTTATTTATTTTTACATCATAGTGTGTAACTTCATAGAGATTACATATATGATCATATAGAATTATTAATCACAGACAACTGTAGCCAAAAATCAGGTTTTCAAAAAGAGAATTAAAAAGGAAAAAAAAAAAAAGTCATGCTGAACTGGACTTCTCTTTCTTAAGTGGTGACCTTCATAAAATTGCAACCTCATGGAAGTAAAAAAATGTGTCAAAATATTGAATTTGACTGCTAACTAATCTTCCTTCTATTTGTCTTCAAGTAATAGAAAAACATGAAGACTAAACATTAAATGAGTTCCACCATGAAGAAAATAACATATAATGGAAAGTTTAAGGTCTGTTTAGTTTCCCCCTAATCCATTAACCATAACTCTGTTATGTAAGTAACAGAGGCACACTCCCACCCCAGTGTCTGAAGGCTAACAACCCCCATTTACTTCAAGGCAGATGGTACAAGCTGGAACTGACCACTCCTCTTGACTCCAACCAGATCCCAGTAGTTGGCACTTACTCCTTTGCTGCACTCATACACATATGCAGAATAGAGGAGTGTGAGATTATAGAGAAATAGGATTAGGATTAAATATAGCAAGACAGACTGTGTTGATCAGGCACAAGGCTCAGCCAAAGAAGTGCACTGACTGTCTCTATTTTACATGTGAATACATCCTTCTGTCTGKTCCCTTTTTTCTCTTTTCCAGTTTCCTTCCACTGCACATTTCTTTATTAGTTTGCACAGATTCGGTAATTTCACAATAAAATCCCAACTCTTTAGTTCCCACTTTTTAGCTACAAAATGCAGGCGTCTYCAGACCTGTGCCTGGAGTTTTTAATAACCCGTTAAATACCATGACTGACAAGGTTTGTTTCTTGCCATTGTCTCCATTATTGTCTGCCTGTAAGGCCTGTGTATCTGTATGTTTTCTGTTCCTTACCTTCTTTTCTTTATGATCACATTTGACAAGGTCTTTAATCAGATAATCTTCAGGGAGCAGACATGCTCTCCTTCTATATATTCTTACAAAGATCTGAAAGGATAAAATCTTTCACAACATAGTCTGACCTCACAGGTGAGTTTGCACTGAACAGTACACTGGCCTTGGCGGCCCTCTCAGGTGCCTTCTGAGCTATGAGAGTTATTGAATTACCTGATTCTTCTATAAAGGCATTCAGGAGATGATGGTAATTCATGGGTTGTGTTCAGGCTGGTAATACCTGTTTAGYGACATCAGAGGGAAGGAGACCTTCTTTGTCAAATTCTGTAACATTACATGCTATGTAAGTGACATTCTCCAAGACCACAGATAGGAGTAGATTTTGATAAGTATTGAGATTTTTTTTTTCTCTTTCTCGAGAGTAATACTTCCATTGTTAGCTGTCTACACTAGATAATGTTTTGATGTAATMAAAAAAGAAGAAACTGATATAATAAAATCAACACTTGCAAAAATAATTTCTGCAGCTCAGGAGAGATGCAATTCCCTAGAGCTATTTCTTTATATAACTTTTGTAGACGTATTATTATTTTACACATATCTATATATTTCATTAATCAACAATATTTGGAATATAATATTTTAATACAGCCATGAGTTTTTCATCCTGAGGGAAGGCAAATTTCTTGTCAAGATGAATACCTTGCRCTGGGTTTACACGGCAAGGTTTTGCTAGCAGGAGGTGTTTGTAATGTAGAGGTGACTCCTGYGAGAAACTGCCAGAAGCTGYTCCTATGTCAGCCAGTTCCAGCCAGCTACAAGGCAGACCCACTGCTAGACAAARCTAAGCCAGCTAGCAACATCAGTAATACCTCTGAGATAACACATTTTTTAAAAAGTAAAAAATGCTTCACAGCAGCTGGGAGAGAGACTTCAGAAAATGTTAGAGAAACAGCTCTGTATATTTCAAGGTCAGGGTAGAATAAGAGAAAAAGGCTTTGTAAGAGCCAGACCAGAGCAGGAGAAGARCATGAGGAGGAAGAACCAGCTGAAATGAAGTATCATGAAATGAACACAATTCCTATTTCCCATTCCTATGCTCCTCCTGGAGTGGGGGGAAAGAGAAGATCTGGGAATGAAATTAAGCCTAAGAATGGAGGGGTAAGGGAAAAGTGGGTTTATTTTTCCTCATTTCTCACCGTCCAATTCTGCTACAATTAAATGGAAATCAAAGGAATTGAATTTTCCTAGTTGAGTCTGTTTTGCCATCATGGTAAATGGTAAGCCATTTCCCTGTCCTTACCTCAGCCTGTGGGCTTTTGTCCTATTTTCTCCCATCTGTCATTCTGGTGGAGGGAAAATGATAGAATTGCTTGGTAGGCACCTGGCAGMCAGCTGAGGCCAACCTATTACATTCCTTTCAACTAATGTCTAAATATAAATTTCCACAGAGATGAGTAAGACTTATGCAATTCCAGAAGCTTCAGTACCACGTGAAAAGAGTTGCTGCCCAATGGTGGGAATCTCATTCAGATTTGAAAAACTTCTTTCTTTCTTGAATGAAAAGTTTTCTCTTAGACTTACAGACTTAGGTTCATATCTACATGAACATATTTTGTGTATCTCCTCAGAAATATAAGCTGAGATATTAATTGTGAAAAATATAGGGAAATAGTGCAAGGGGATATATAGGTATACAGTGGAAGTAAATGTAAAGGAATATTTGTGGATGTCAGACTGAGAATTTAATTTGTCTGATATTTGCAACAAAGACAGTAAAATTCAGTAAGTTACTGATCTACTTGTGATTATTCATTATTTTCATCATATCT
>CADDXX010000112.1:1251135-1332116 GCA_902810485.1 Alauda arvensis
ACTTAATATTATGGAATTGATATAAAGAATTTTGGTTCTAATACATCAACACAGTTCTAGAATAATACTATTTAAGCACTTGTGTAATTACGGCTGGGTGTGGGGAATGGTCAAAACTAAACTACTCTATTTACAGATTAGCTTTRTAGGTGACAGATTTATCAAAAGCCCACAAAAAAATCTGGGGGAATCATCACATAGAACCATCAGCATTTGCACAGCCCTTGCACAACCCAACCACAATGCAGAAAATTCAAAATAATATATGTAATAKCCATTTTTGCTAAATGACAGTGCAAACTCAATAGAAGAATCTCATTTAAATATGCTTGTAAATTGTGTTATGAACTAGGCATGAAGTATAGTCAAATACAAATAAAAACTGGCACATATATTTCCTTAATATCCATTAAATTTTTCTTTACACTGACCTCAAATGGATAAATTAGAAGTGACTTTTGTTTTAGGTATTGGAGATCAACAGAAGAAAAAAGAAGTGTTTCATGGGACCTCATACCATGAATCCTCCTTYCCTGATGAATGATCATTTGTCTCTACAGACAACTAAAACCTTAGAGATTTAATGTGAAGTACAGAGAAATTAGGGTCGAAAAAAGCACACCAGGATTTCTCTAAGTGTTTCCCGTCGCCAACAGCTCAGCATTTTGTGACTTATCCTTGATCCCTTTGTTCTGCCAATGCATTCAATACTGATCCTTGGTTTACTTGACCTGACAGTAACRTAGTCCCATGAGTGCAGTCTTCACTTCTTAAAATCCTCCCCTAAAGTGCAATCTCTAACAAGCAGAAAGAAGAATATGATTCTCAGATACTCTATCAGAATAAAAAATAGCTGTCCTGTGGAAGACAGTGATAGGCAGATGGATAATGCAGCTTGAGGATTTTGTTAGCTTGGAACATTTCACTCCATGTTCTCAACAGATGTTAAAGCGAATGAGTTATCTAACAGAAATAATCAGCATAAATTTTATTTAGGGATGCCAATCAGTGAATTTTAGGTATGAGATGCTCCCATTATKATAAGCACATCATAAAATGTACTTTCTCTTGCAAGAATGAGAATTTCAGAAGTGTTCATCATGGAATTACATTTATTCTAACTGAAATCATATGGATCCTTTATTTTAGCTCAAAGATAGCAAGAGAACCAGTATTGAATTTAAATCAATAAAATTATTTAAAGGTGGCAGACAAGGTTTGAATTTCTGAGAACATCTTGATCAGTAAGGGACAATTTGAGGTTTGTTTGTTTGTTTTTTGTGGTTTTTGTTTGTTTTTTTTTTTTAGTTAAATAAGAATTAAGCACAAATTTAAAAACATTTTTACAAATGTGGAAATTTCACATGTTAGTCTGGACATTCTGGTGCCATCAGATATGTCTCCTGTGCAAAAAACCTGCAAATATGTGGAACATATTCTCATTTTCATAGTTTGCAACCTAAATCATTTTGGTGGGTTTTTTTTAATGGATTTCCGCTTTGCCTCTTTTTAGAAAAATAGCATATGGAATCAAACTCAACTGGTCCTCCAAACAGCCCAGCATTGCTCTCTATCTCTTTGTATTGCAAAATTATTAATTAATTTCTTAAATGGTCTCTATTTGTGGCATACTATTTCCTTAGGTATTGTTATATCTGTTTAGGATTTAAATTCCCTCTATTTTCTTCACATCAGCCAAACAATGCTGGAACATGCCTTTTCCTCTTATGCCCCTGAAATGCAAAAGGCTTTACTTGATTCCTGTAGGGATATTATCCCAAACTTCAAGAGAAGAACATTAACAAATCAGTACRTGCACTGTAACATTTATAGAGAGCTGAGAAGATGGAGAGCAAGTAACACTCTCTGTGAAGGCTATCTCAGTTCATGCTACTGCTGAGTGCTCTAATCTTCCATGATGTTGGARGAAGAAAGACAGGAATGAAAACAAAATTCTAAGGAATAATCAKTGTAGGAGACATGACATGAATCAAGACATCCAGCAATAAAGTAAGTTCTGTAGTTTGAGATCAGCTTTGTTGATAGCAAGACACTACTTTACAATTCATCAYTCCATTTATATTTATTCCAAATTCAATTCTCCCTCTTAGGTCACACTGCAAACTTTTAATGACTAAGAGATTTAAAATAGCCAGTGAATTTCTTGTATAAATTGTCTATGACTTCTCAATAGGTTGTCACTTTTTTCTGGTTCTTATACTGTTGTTCAGGCAGCATGAGTTGAAAAATATGACTTTTAAGAAAAAGAAAAAAATCTACTCACTTGGGCTATAGTTACACTATCTCTGTGCCATAGACCAAGGTCATTGTTAAAATACTCAGTCCCACACACCTCTCTAGTTTTTCTTTGTTTCTAGTTGATCTTATTCCACTGGAAGAAAAAAGTATATATTCCAATCTATTAATGGATTATTTTTGCAGTCCTACAGATGTTAGTACTGATACTGAGAGCTAACAGATGGAAATAGAAAGGAAGAATGGAAAATCCTTTTGAGGCAACACAGACACATGGTAGATGAATGTGATAAGCTAGGTGGGAACTTCTGCTTGCAAATATCCTTTTTCACCTTATATTTAATATGTYTGAGACTTAAGAGTACCAAAGTAAGATCAGAGCAAATACAGGTAAAGGATTTACCTCCCTCACAAATCTGTGATCCAGAAAGTATTCCCAAACTCATAAGCTGAGAGCAAGCACCTAGTTGTCTTAGAAAAAGACATGTCGAAGCAGTACCAAGCTGTCCCATCCTTTTTTTCTTTTTTTTTTTTTTTTGATTTTTTTTTAAATTAAACCTTTGAAACCATCAGTCTTTAACAGTACAGTTAACCAAGGCATTTTTCAAATCAGATTTTGCAGGAGAACGCAGAAAAGGCAACCAGCAACTCTGCTGAGGACAGCATAAAACAGCTCAGCAATAGTGGGGAGGTACCACAAGGTCTGGGTAGAACAGCAGGTTTGTTGCCTTCAGGACTTTGTTGGAGGACCATCTCTGTCATCAAATGAAGGAGTTGCAGAAGAACTTCAGAGATCACAAGAAAAGAGATCACCAGAARGAAGTCAGTAGGACCTTCCCTGAGACCCTGCAGTAATAAGAGGAGTCTTAACTCCCAGCTCTGCTGAATGAGGTGTGATAGAGACTGCACTTTTGGGTATGGGACTTGCCTATCACGGTAAAGACTAGGAGCTCATTACTTAATATCAGAAACTGCTCCACTTGTAGATTTGCAACTGTAGAAGAGTTTTAGCGCCCTTGAAGCAGGGCTGGGAGCTTTTCCCAAAGAAACTTTGAGCCTGAATCCTACAGCAGAATTAAGAAATTGCTGCATGTTTGTAGGCCTGATTTTATTTGGAAATTGAGCCAGGTCAATATTAGCTGGAGAGAAAACATAGCAGGGCACAAGCAGTCAAGGAGGTTTCTAGAGTGCACTTCCTGATGCACATAGCCAATGAGGGGAGTCTGGGCTGCTGGACCTCATACTGACAAACAAGGAAGAAATGGTTGGAAATATGATGGTTGGAGGCAGGTTTGATTGCAATTACCATGAGGTAGTTCCGTTGAAGATCTAGATAGAAGGGAAGAAGGCAAGAAGCAGAATCACAACCATGTACTTTAGGTGCATAACCCAGATGTCAATACTGGGGTCAGTACCGCGCATTGTTTTCTTCAGGGACTGGATGYTGGGATTGAATGCACACTCAGCACTCCAGATGACATAAGGACTGGAAGACTRCTTGATACACCAGATGGTTATTCTGAGGGATTCAACAAGTTGGTGATATTGGCCAGTAGCAGCCCCATTAAGTACATAAGAGGGAATTGCAAATTCCTGTATGAGGAGAGGAATAATACCCATGCAMCAGCATATGTTCAGGGCTGTCTGGCTAGAAGCAGCTGTAAAGAGAAWGTCTTGGTTAACAAGGAGCTAACCAGAGGTCACTTTTGCTGAAGGTCACCTCCTGTGTCCTTGCAGAAAGAAAGGTCAAAAGCCTCCTTGGGTGTACTAGGAAAAGTATTACCAGAAAGTAGAGGAAGTTGTTTTCTCCCCTCTACTCAGAACTGGTGAAAGAAATCTGGACTTCTGTGCCATTTGCTGAGCTCTCCAGCACAGAAGAGGCATGGAGCTAMTGCAGTTAGGTCAACAAAGGGTCACAAAAACAATTAAGAAAATCTGAGCATCTTTCATATAAGGACAGACAGCTGAGATTGTTCAGTCTGGAGAAGRGAAGGCTCAGAGTTTGAATCTTAYTAGTTTGCATAAGTACTGGAAGGGAGAGTGTAAAGAAGATGGGACTAGATTCCTTTTCAAAATATCTAGTGACAGGACCTCATAAGAAAAATACTTTTTTACGTCAAAAAGTATCTTGAAACAAACTGCTTCTGGGAGAAGTGGCAGAGAAAGATTTRGGGTTATTACCCTTGGAGGTTTTCAGACCTTACCTGGGCAAGGCCCTGGACAGCCTGCTACAGGTGACCTTGAGTAAGCAGAGTGTTTGCATTAGATGATCTCTAAAAGTTTTTTCCAGTGTTATCCATTCTGTGATTCTGCGATTTGTGATTATTCCACAAGTATAGGTAACTTACAAAAACAAACAAACAAACAAACAAAAAAGTAAAAAGGACGACATAGCATTGCTGTGAAAAAAAATTATTAAAATAGTTTTTAATTTCTTGAAGAAATGTGCAAGTTTTAATTGCCTAAGCATCAGTGATTTTAGGCAATGGGGGATTTTTGTTCTTCAGTGCAATGGTGCAATCTAAATAAATTCTGCATCTGTCAACAAAATGCAAATATCTRTGAAACCTTAGCATATCTCAAACTGGTATTAGGCATCTATGTTTAGAAACCTTAAATTATTTCTAAAATACAAATGTTTGGAAAGATTTTTTTAGTTTATTATGAATAGACAAAAACACATTTAACTGTGTTTGTCTTTTTGTTTCCAAATCTATCTCAGAAATAAGTATAACTAAATATGATCACTRTTAATGCAGGGAGTAAAGGAATTACCACCTTCATATTTTATTTTTATCTAAATAAACTCTTAAAACATCTTGAAAGATTATAACAGCTTCTACAGGAATAGTAACGTTTTTCTACATATATGATAGAGCCTGTAGCAAAGTCAATCTTTTGCTTACTGACAATCATTCAGATAAAAAGTTCCTCCACAAATTATTAGAATTTATCGCAATTGTGGAATTTTATATTTTATAYTTGTGACAAAATGAAACATAAGTTTTATAAGACACAGTAAAATTATTGTTAAARTGGTGACAAAAGCAGACTGATGAGATGAAAATTACTTTGAAAAAGAAAGAATATTGACCAAARAAAGATGAGAAAAATGCCAGAAATATTTTCTGTCTAAAAACYCTACTGCAATGATAAGCTTTGGAGAAAGCAGTGATAGCTAAAGTGGCTTTTAGTATTGCTTCAAAAAGATTGGAGCTCTGAGCCTTGACCAAGGTTTAATAGACTAGAAGGAATGTTGACCCAAAGAAGATTATTATTAGCTTTGGGGGTTTCTTTCTGACTTAAAAAAAATAGTAAAAAAACACTTTAAAACTCCAATTATAAACGGTCTTAAAATTCTGGATTATGTTTGGATTTCAAGGGTCATCTTCAGTGGAGTGGGTTTTTGATTTAGGAAACTACTGTAATAGGATCACCCATTGTGACTTTCCTTCAGACAAGCTTAATAACTTTTGGAGTACAGGAGGAAGGRAAAAGCTTCAAGATTCCTCCTGAGAGACAGGGATATTAGTGTCTCAAATSGTTCTTTGAAGAATGATGGGTAAACTTTAATGCCTTTGACATCTTTGTCATGATCTTTTATAAACCCCATTGAGCAGGTTCGGATGAAATGGATCAAATATGAGTAACTAGCTGGTACTAAAACTAGGACTCATTACCCTTTAGACATTTATAAGCTTAATGCAATCAACAGGTCGCTATGTTCTATTAATTGAATTAATTTTGTCAGAAGATAGCRAGTTGACAACATTCTCTTTTAAAAGAAAGCTGTCAATTTTCAGAAAAAATTGTAAATGGAAGAAGAATTTGTCTCTCTACTATTTTATCTGATCACATCTAATGTCAAGTCATTCCATGAAAAATAAGTACAGACTGAATTTTCTCAGTGCAGCTCAGGAGGATGACACAGAGGTTTTTGTAGAGGAGCTTGTCATACTTGACCTCCACAATTCACATCAAGATTTTTTTATCAAAATAGATCTCAAAGGCATCAATAGTACTCTCACAACTTTGAAATAATATTTTTACTAATTGTGAAAAAATCCATAGTTTTGAAACCTAATAACACTATTAGTTACTCCAGTGTTTATACGAAATAGTTCCTATGCCTTCAGTAAAATGGTCTGTACTTTAAATAAGTGCAGAAATAGAATCCTTTTACTAGCATTTGTCCCAAATTCAGATTTTGCAAGGTCTTTCAAGTATTATTGACAATGAAGACAGAAGAACTATTACAATATTAATCTTATTTTTCTTATTTTCTTATCTATCTCTTTTTCAGTAAACATTTCAGGGAACTACATATGAAATATGAAAAATAAGAAAATCTCTGTACAATAAAATGAAAATGATATAGTTGCATATTTTTTTTAAGAGCAGGTAAAGTTGATGYGACACTTGGCTTTGATCATACATCTTTGCTAATACTAATATACAAGCAGAATAAAATCACACATCTTCATAAATAAAGGTTTGAAACTAAAACCTAAACTATTCTTACAGAAATTAGATTTTCCCCTAATATTATAGGAAAAGGAGCCATTAATTTATKACTTACCTTTCTTTATGTTTATTTTCATGCATGAGGCATGATACTATGTGAGTGTTTTTACATTGCATAATTGTTTTGAAAATTATTATGATTGTTCTGAATAAACAAGCTTCAGGTTTTTGAGATCATGTAGCCATGGTAGAGTGTTATTCAATGGTCCAGCTAACAGACATTACTTCTTTAACTGTGCTACTTAAATTATGCATGGTATGAAYGAGCTCAGCTGGAGCTACTCTCAGCCTCTTGCATGACACTTCACTTTGTAACAGAGATATGTTGGGTGGTATTCTGATCAAATTTAGACAACTACAGTGTATATTAATCTTCACAGTCCTTCCTGTAAATGGAGAAAAACAGCTACTTGTGTAAGACAATTAATCTTGCCCKAAAATAGATGCCTAAATTAGGTCASATGAATAGTACTCTGAAAGAGATCATTTCTCTCAGCCGACAGACTGACTGGCAGACACTAATGAAGTCTAGGGAGAGCAGTGTAAATGCAATGCTTGTGTTGTGTACTGCTAGGTTGTTTGAGGTGTGTCCCATGTATTTTGTGAGTATATATATGTAGTATATTTGGGTGAAATCTTTTGTAGTGTTGAGAACTTGTTTTGTACAAGGAAACACTTAAAACAGATACTTAATTTAACTGTATAAATATTCATGTTTGTTCTTGAAGGGCTGCTCATTTGTTTAAAATTAAATGCTGATATGAATAAGTAATTAATGGTAATTCTATAAATAGATCCACTTTAATATTTACAGCAATTRATTTAACTACTAGTACAACAGTGGATGTCACTTTACAATGAAAGGTATTGTTACAGTGAAATAAAAGCAGATCTCACTCATGTCGCCAATGTCAAAGATGAATTATTTCTTGTTTGCTA
The DNA here is from genome assembly GCA_902810485.1 of Alauda arvensis. Lineage (NCBI taxonomy): Eukaryota > Metazoa > Chordata > Aves > Passeriformes > Alaudidae > Alauda > Alauda arvensis. The sequence continues at coordinate 1,258,855 of CADDXX010000112.1, forward strand.
CATCATAACAGCTGTACCTTGAATTAAAAAAAAATTGTTTTGACATTCAGAATATCTAAATCAACCTGTAAYTTCTTGTCAAGCATTTACAGAGGCATAACTAAGAAAGAAAGTAGTTACCAACATTTGCTGGTCATAAATGAAGRGATTACCAATGAAATACAGAAGGCCAGTCTCTCATTATTGTGGGGAAAATATTTAAATTCCATATTTAAAGAGATATTATATATTAATTTATCCATAAATAAATGTGTRAATTGACAGACTGTTTGGGGAAAAAATAAATAGGAAACTGCGAATACATTAAATTATTCAAAGCAAGAAAACCGTAASAAAAAACCACTAATGATTAGAGATGCAGTGATGACAGTGGTCACCATCAAAGCCTCAAATTTTCTTTTCTAAAATACGTGTGAAATAATAGGTCTGAAATTTTTTTACATTATTTTCACATTTAAAATTCTAAGAAGTATTAAGTTGACAAAGCACCATGATTATAATCTTCCCCTTGAAGAACAAGTAGAGTATAGAAAAATAAGAGTCCTGTTTTTCTGAATACGATGTGGCCCCAGCCCAGGGCCAGTTGCCATTTTATCTTTGTCTGGGAAACCATGCTGGGCACTGCCTTTGGAAGGTGTTTTTGTTTGTTTGGTGATGAATACACTTTTGTGGGTAAAATTCTCTGTATCTTTKGTATATTTTTTTATTAATAGTATTGTGGTTATTGCAATTTTTACAGTTAAATGTGATTCAAACATRTAATCTCTTCTAGTGTTCCTCCATTATCAAAAGGGGCAGGGGAGCAAAGGAGCAGCTTGAATGGGTTTAATTTTCTATCTGGGTTTTAAACYAGCACACCCTCATTCTATAAGATGAGCTGCATTCACATCTCCCAGATAGATCCATGAGAATTTTAATTAATGCTTATTGATTTGTAATGCAAGSTGCTATAACCTCTGAACATTGAGACAAATTATAAAAAAGTTAAATTTGTAATTTTCCTTTCTGAGCAATATTTACATCCAGAACAAATACTTTATTTAATCATACTTGTTTCAAAATATTCTTAAGCTTAGAGGCAAATGGAAGGAAATATGATTTGCCTTATGTCACTGTCTGGGGCTGAAATATCTTGAATAAAATCAGTCAACTGTGTGGAAAAAATAATTACTGTAAAAMACTTTGATTTTCATATTTCTGTGTTAATATCTCTTTTCATTGCAAGGCAAAGGCTGAGAAAATATTMTGACACCATAAAATTTATGAAGAAAGTTTCAACTTAACACCACCTTTTTTACATGTATGAATTAAAGATGATTTCATTATCCCTACTTAATGCACAAATTGTTTGATGTACATTCAATGTAAACATCACCCAAATCACACAAAATTGTTCCGGCTCTCACACCAGCTTCTGTTTTATAAACATTCACCTCCACTTTGGAAGCAGTGTTAACATTGAGCTTACTGTAAATCTTGTTCTTTTATTATTATTTTGACCAAATGAAAGTGATCCCCCTTCCCCTTAACAAAATATCTCAGCTTCATTCAAAGTTTCTAAAATGACACACATAGCTTATTTCCCTTTCAATCCAATATATTCACAATAACAAGTTCAGTGTTTGTTTGGGGTCTGTGTTCAAGCAGTGATGATGATATTTAATGGACTAATGGCCTAAGAAAATACTCCAAATCTATTGCTAACTTTATAAATATCACATTTTGTGGATTTCCTGGTTTCACTGCCAACTATAYAATGTTACCATTCTGCTTTTAATGAGCATTGGGCCTAAATCCTTATATCAATATGCACCATGTTTCTCAAGTGTGACTTATCACAGTCACAGTAGCACTAAAGAGATTGGGAAACTTTGCAGTTCCAGGAAAGAACTTTAACTGAGTTTGTTTGGGAGCTTGATACAAGTCCTGAGGCTTGAAATTTGTGGAATAATTCCCCACAGTCTTTGTTTCTGTCTCCACATGTATGTAAGCATCAGTTATAGTAGGTAAATATCATGGGTGACARTGATCTTTATTCCTATAAAATTTGCTGTATTGGAATAAGTTTTCTTTATTTATWRTTTTATTTATTTATTTTATTATAGATTTTATTTATATAGATATAATTGAAATAYAATTTCAACCTACAGATACACATCAAATATTGCATTACTGAATAAATTTAAATAATGGCATGGGACAATGTCCCTGCAATAACTCTCTTAAAAAGATATTTAATTGAAATATGTTAAACATTTTTTTAAAATTTTATTTATAAATCACTGAAAAGCTATTTAATGTAATCTGTGATAGACTGGAAGGAYTGCTGGCTTGAAAAATTTCTTGCATGTGTGTGGGAGAAGGGACAGTCCAGGCCTTGCTCKGGTGAGGTGATGCCCTACTCTGCACACCCCACACCCCCAGGCCTGYACCSCAGCCCTGCAGGGKCCACCAATCCCTGGCACAACAGAGGCMACACTCTACATCTGCCTCTGGAGCCCCTGTCCCAGCTTCTGAGYGGCCAAATGACCAGAAATCCCAYCTGKGGGCAGGGCCCAGGAAAGCCAAAGGGTACTTTACCCAGGAGATGCAGCAAGCACATCTTGACCTTACTACCTCTTGGAATTTCTATCAGCCAAACACCTCTGGAAACAGGAGTGGTAGCTATATTTGTTCTTTTCTACATCCTTACTGTCTTTTTTTCTCTTTCTTCTTTTACKTCTCTTCTGAAGTTTTGAGTAACTTAAAATCAAATGGACTTTGAGTTTGTTAAATGGAATGGACCAAGTTAACACTTTGTTAAATGTTTTATGTTGATTTAATGCTGCTTTAAACTTTTGCCTAAGTTCTCTGATTTTCTGGTAAATTTCTTTTTGTTGTTTTTATCTCTTAAGAATATTGTGTCAATATTCCTCCCATGTGCGTAAACTCTGAGTGTGTGAAAAACCTTAAGCCCTTTTAAGAGTCTTGTCTAGTGAGTTTTTATGGGACCATAAAATTATCTCCGTACTGGAAAAAAAAAAAAAACAAACTACTACCCTAACGAAATTATGAGGCATTTCACTTACAGACTCCATTTTTGGAAGGGACAGGGAGAGTTTAGAGATTTTTATTACCTATGTACTTCTATAAATAGACTAAGATAATGAAAGAGACTATTCTATTATCTCTCTACCTTTACATTATCTATATCTCAGCTCATGTATGAGTGAAGATGACACAAATGTGATTTTACACTGATGTTCCCACAAAATTCTAGATCTACTTTTTACTTCTGATATGGCTGTGTGGAACTGTTATCCAAATGGCACTTATTCATTACTTTTCAGTCTAAATTAAGCAGAAATAATGATTCTCAGTGGAAAACAACATTAAAGTGGCCATACCACATTTTTCATTGCGAGACAGATATATCCCATATTGTGCTTTAAAGTTTAATCAACTCATCTATAAGGTTGCTATAACTACTTCAGTTGTGACAAAATATAATAAAAACAATGCTTAAGTCATCTCATAAGAAGACTTGTGTTTAATAACTACTTAGAACAACCTTTTTTGGGTTGTGCCTCCTCTGAACTAACATTTTTTAATTATGTWGATGTAAACATCACTAATTGCACCTACTCCCTCTTACATTCCCTGTTATTCTTCCCCAACAAGTGAAATTCAGTTCCTTTTAACTTAATATTGACTTTTCCTTCCATGCATTGACAGGAATGTTTCCCTTAGACACTCTCACAGCTTTTATATTTAGTAGCTGAAAGGCAGACCAGTAGATGAGCTTCAGCTGTGAAATTCACTATTTCCATATGGAGCACCCACTGCTCTATTTGCTGAAAGYAAAATCCATTGCAGAATTAAGGCACTCATAAGTTCAGGGCTGTAACACACAGGGCTTGAGTTCCAAGACAGAGTTAWGAACTGTAAAATACTGTAGGTTCTTACACATTATGAGAAAATCTAACACATGCTAAAAATATTACATAGGATGAAAAAATTGCTAGTAAGGAAATCCACATGTCCAAAACATTTCTCATATTTAGAATTGTTAGTATTCTTGAGTACTTGAAGTTGAAGTGAAAGAGCTTTTAGTAGCTGGAAAATACAGTGAATATCTTTTAACAGTTTATATCTTAAAGTAAAAAAGATCACTTTTGTAATCCATGTTTCTTGGTATTTTGAACTACAGAATAATTCTTTTCCTTTCTCAGAAATGTTGTATAATAATGAAAAAAAAGTTCAAATCTGACATCTCAAGCCTGTCTAAATTCTGCTTCCGATTCCATTAGGGAAAAAAAAATAAAGCCACAACACTCATCTCAAACAAACAWTTTATCCCAGAGCCTTCAGACTTCTAGATGATCTAAACTGTTACATWAAATAAAGTTTCTTGATCTCTAATTCCAGTAAGTTTATAAGTTGATTGTGTAACTTYTGCTGGTGACATTTAGTCATGGCTTTAATAAAGTTGTATTCTGTATCCTGCAAAAGAGAATCACAGGAACAAAGTTCTGACCTCAGGGAGTAGTCAGTTAGTTAGTTATTTCAAAAGGTGAGATTTCCTTTCCCTTCTTTTTAATGCATGGAATTTTTTGCCTATTTATTGTTACTCTCCAGTAAAAACAGAAAAAAAACTAACAACGCAAGAGCAACACATCTAGCTCCAGGCTGCATTTTGCACTTCCCTGAACACTCTTTTTCCACATTAACTGACACCCTGGGAATAATAACCTGTTGAATGAAATTGCTGTGGAGTGCTCTCCTGACTTCCACTTTTGCCATACTCCYTCATAACTGACATCGACTCTTATGACTTCGTGGTAGCTGTTGTGAATCTTGAAGGGATGTGGGAGTGTATAATTGAATGGCATCTAATTTTGTTTGAGTCATTTAATTTATAGCTCTTGGAACTGATGAACATGATATTTCAAAACCTAAAGGTCAGTAAGCGAAGAGTAAAATACAAAGGCTGACGTGCACAGAGAAGTTCACAAAGGCCCACCTCCACTGTGAGGGCAGATGTGCACACCTCTCAACAGTTTGATTTTTTATTTAATGGGGTGTTTTTGGGTATTTAAAAAAATACATACAGTTAATTCAAACAGCTGCATTTCAAAATAGGAAATTTAAATAATCATCTATAATAATACGAGAAGGAAATGTAATTCTCCCATTTGATAGCTCATAAAAAGTTATAGATCCAAAATTATACATGAATTAGATAAGCTACCATTCTTATTCATCCAGCTGACTGATAGCTGTATAGTTTGGTGGTGCAAATACCTCATACACTACATTTATACAGGAAAATGAAAAACCTTCTGAGTTGCATTCAAAATATATTAAATTTAACTAATTAGGAATGTAAAAGCAGGAGAGCTTTGAGAGGTAAAATTCTGTAGAAATGCTYAATTATATCCATTAACTTTCACCCTAATGAGCTTAACTTTTTTTTTATTTTTTTTATTCTGTGTCCTGAGTTTTGTGCATACGTTGAAGAAGTATAGGAAAGAGCTAAAGGACAAGAAAATTAACATATAAAAGGTATCTATATATAGTCACTGTATTTTCTCTATTAGTAGTGTTTTCTATGTAACACAAATATATTTTGTTGAAGCTTATGTATATCTTTAAACAGCAACTATAATTTTGTATAAAATATTCTAATTRGTTGATCTATTATTTCAATATTTCCAAGGAACTTTCTTTTTTGATAACAAGGCGGAATTTTCTGCATAGTAATAAAAGAAAATTCAAATAAATATAGTGTGAAGTGATAACACATTATCTTTTTGTTTGACAGGAAATGACAAATCTTTCAGGCCTAATCTGTTTGAGTCATTGAAAAGTAAAAAGGCGAACAACTCAGTTTTGTTCATATCACTTTACTCACCTAAATTTGCTGGTAAATTCCCTTTAGCAAACCAATAACTTAAAAAAATAACCAAATTATAGTTACATTTCATTAAAATTAAATTTTGTTCATTACTTTTTATTTGTATAAATAATTTTGAAAGCTGCAATAAATAACTTGTCTCCCAAAAYATAAGACATCATAAGTGAAATGTATGTGGAATTTTGGCAGTAATCCGCAGGTRTTGCTRTTTTGCTTCACCTGTTTTTCACACTGGTRGGTTTAATAAGCTTAACAAAAACAATTTTATTTTACACTTCTGGATCAAAAGATATACACAGTTTTCATGCCACAGTTTCCAGTTTGTGACATGCAATTTTATAAAACRGCTTTTTGTTGAAGATTAAACAGCAATGCCTGTTTGTCACAGGCTCTCTGTGTGACCTTCATTAAATTCCTCATACCACTTGGAGGAAGGAATTTAACCACCTCTTGAGCTTTAAACCAAAGTTTGGAGTTTATTTACTATTCATTATTCTTTGTTTCTTCTATTTGAACTATTTCATTAATCCAAAAGGGGGTTGCAGAAACTAATGTGACTTGGGTGATCAATCACTTAGAATGAATAGTAAAGAGCCATTTTTAACAACTCAAGGACAACCGTCAACTGTTCAAGTATTTGACATATCTCTCTTTCTTTCTGACCAAACTTGCCTCAGGTGTTTTAACTCTTTGCCTGCATATGTTTAGAGTCTGAATCTTTTTCTGATCTGGCATCAGGATTTAGCATATCACACTGTTCCTTGTCCTTTTACCAGTGAAGTTTGATTCTAGAATTCCTTCCTTTTGAGAACTGTCAGCTAATAATATRGAGTCACACTTGATTGTGCATTAGGCTGGGAACTCTCTTAGTTCTCCCTTCTGAGTTCTTACTTATGTTCCAGCAACTGCTTTCAGCTAAAAAAAATCAATGRCTCTATGCTTCAGGCAGAACCAGACTTGTAGTAGTGCAGCTTTAAACCAAACAGGTATTATCCATATAAGGAAAAAGGATTTCAGTTTACCATAAGACTTAAAAGGAAAAGCCCTAGAAGCTTCTTTGCTCTGCTTGCAGCCATTGGGTCAAGGCCAAGACAGAAACACAGGTAGGTCTCTTCACCTGTCTTTCAGAAATGTAGCCATTCTCAATTGGGCAGTTTGCCAAAAATCCCACCTCAGTCATCCTGTATTTAAGGCAGAGAACAAAGCTTCTCAGGGCTTCTTGGGGTGTCATAGCAGGGCACAATGTGAGTACCTGTGCTTGGCTTTTATTTTGTTCCTTTATTGTTTATTATTTTATAAGTTTATTAAACTTTTTGCTTTACAAAACWTGCCCAAGRAGCCATCTCACTATTATTTTTAAGCCATTCTGTGAGGTGCAGGCACCCTCAGAAACTTGATGCATTTGCACGTGGCTTATTCCATTCTGGCCACCTGCAAGRATGTATCACAGACTATAGAACTTTTTTTTTTTTGTAATTACCTAATATTCTGTCATTATTAATGTCTACTGATTTAAAATRTTGGAGAAAAAAAAATTCTACAAGGACTTCTATTTGTCAGTAGAAACCATCCCATCTTTTCTGACATTATTTCCAGCTGTACCTTATTTATTTAATCAGAGATGAATCTGTATCACAGCCTAGCTAAGRCATTGGCAAAATCTGAAAAAAAAGACACCTCTATATAGCATAAATTAATGATTTTTTAAAATAATGGATTTATTTTTAGAAAATTGAACTGGTATTTTTAGCTTTTCAACAAAAGATTTAAAGCTATTTCTTGTATATGTYACTTTTCAGAAATGGTCAGTCTGGCTTTAAGAATGTTCTTTACATAARGAAAATTAACTACAGTAGCATTTAAAGCTGTTAAACTTGTCATAATCTAATTTTAAGTTATCTTTTTGTAAACTTTCAACATTCTTTAGCAGGATACATCAACATAAGCAACTTTTTAAATAAATAAAGAAATMAAAAAATTTTGRAAGTAAACTTGTTTATCTCTTTGTTGTCAAGCTGTTTATTATAAAACTGTAAAAAATATTTTTCTCCTACAACTTTTAACCACTTTTATATTTATTTTAAATTTGGAAGTTATTTTTCTCTTTTCAAGGGTAGTGCAAAGGAAAATATTGTACAGGTAGATATACACCTTCTTCCATTCTTGATGCTATAAGCCTTGTTTACTTAAGTAATTATGCTAAGTCAAAATTTTACATTCATTTAAATTTCCAATTTTCTTTTCCTGGTACACATGACCTGATGAGACCTTCCACGAGAAAGAGGTTTGCTTTTGAGTACAGGACCTAAGTCTGGTTTTATATATAATTTGGTCCAGCATATCTTTTCCACAGTAATTATACAAAGAACAGAAATTATTCTAATTTGATAATACAAAATTGTGTTTTCCAAAACAGTCATAGTTATCAAAGATTTTTTTGAGAACTAACTTGAGTSTTAGAATCAAGTCTTGGTGCCGTACACTAAAACGGCTGCTCTATTTGCAGGTTTCAAGTAGTTGCCATTTCCAGTCTGTGAATGTTTCTTCCCAAATCAAGAAAAAAAAAAAGGTATATAAAAAAAGAACTGTATTTTCTCAGTACCTTTTTCTGGTTCTCAGTCAGCTCTACAGAAAATGCACTGATTATTCATCACAGTTCTGCACTAGAGTACTGTAATCACTGCCTGAAAATTGTAGCTATATATTTGTAGCACAAATAATCAAAAAAATAGCAGATCCTTCAGCAATGGCAGAAAATTCAACAAATATTCAGAATCAAGAAAGAAAAAAAGCAAGTTTGGAATTCAGATAAGGACATTCTGGTTTGTAGCTAAAGATTCTTTGAAGCATTTGTTATGATCTTGCCTCTCTCAACCAGTTTGTTATTTTTTTAATAAAGACTTCATTCAAAAAATAAAWTTATATAATATAATAGGAAAAAAGAAAGAAAGAAGAAAGGGGAAATATATGCTAAAATCATGGTGCAAATCCGTTGTAAATTAAGCAAACCTTTGTTTTAGCTTGTGACTAAAATGTGGCTCCTCAGAGAGGAACCATAAGAGGTGTCCCTACTCAGGGAGAGATCCTAGCATGCAGCCTACAGCTGTGCAGGAAAGCTCAGTGGGCTCTCAGCTGTCCACTGTTAATGGAATAAAACAATTAATTTATAGTCATATTTACATACTAGCTAATGATGGTATTTACTTCCATATGTGACTGGAGTCAGACCTTGACCAGCATTGTAGTTAGGTAGGCACATTGCTCCAGGTGTACCTTGGCCATTGTGTTGTTATCTGCCTGCCCCMAAATTTGCTTTGAGGATCCATTATGACCATCACCATCCAAAGGAGACACACAATACTTGCTCTTGAAAACAAACTCCTCTGGGAACTGAAGTCCTCAGAGAATCTGCTATCAATTTGCCAAGAGCTCTGAGCTTACTGCAGTATGTACAGCCCTGCAAACTCTCCTTCACAGAAATGACACTTAAGCAGTGACTCACAGGSTTACAAAATACTTACATTTTATTGTTTGTGGTAGATAAAACACATATGAAACATATTTTACATGCCTGCAATCTGTTAATTGTCTTAYTAAATATCAAATTATGGTTTTGGGATGATGGCAGTTTACAAAGAAAATAGTTTTATTGAAAAAAAATTGGAAAATAAAGATGGAATTTCAGAAGAAGCTCCTATTTCAGGAGGCTGACTGGCAAAGAACTTTTGAAATTTATCTTGGAGTTTCTCACCCTGTCAATTTAGTCAACCATAGCCAATGTATTATCCATCATCCTAGGGTTATGCATGTCAGAACTTCAAGGAGGAATAAATGGCAGATTTGAAAGAGTCATTCTTTATTTAGTATAATCACACAGTGAATGAGAACAGCTCCACTCCACCCCTGCAGATGCCCAATGTATTTTATACTAGCTGCAACCAGGAGCATTTTCACCTTGCAAATAAAGGCTTCATATGGGTGAATGCATTGCATTAACTTGCCTACAGCTCTGAAAAAAAGTCACTTCTCTCCTATTTTTTTTTCTCATACTTGGACTGACAAACAGAGCAGCATCACGTTTTAAGGTTAATGTGTAAGTATGATGTGTTTTCCTCCTATTTCCATGATCTTAAAGGTCTTTTCCAACCTTAAGGATTCTATGATATTACTATCATTGTAGTTCTGTTCTGCAGAACAGCATATAAGTGTGAATGTCCATATATATATATATGTATAAAACGCACTCTTTAATAAGTTATATATGTCTGTATGTATATCAACATATACATATAACATACTCTTTAATACACACCKTAAGTAAAATACTTAGCTTGCTCATGATCTGTTTTAAAAGAGCAGCCTGAGTCATTAATTGTTTACTGCTGAGACAAAAATAAGACTGGAAATTAAWTTTTATACAATTAATTACTTGTCTTTTGATGAGTCTAAAATTGAATAAAAGTTAYGCATCAGATAAAAATTTTGCATATTTGACATGTGCTAAAGAATAAACTAGACTCCGTTGTCTAAAAAGGCAAAGCAATATAGGGACAGGCTCTTCATTTTTTTCCATTAAAACATATTTTATAACATACTAAACCAAATTATTCTATGCCCTTTTCTATGATTTTTCTAGCTGTAGACTTGAAGAGGAAAATAAACTTTCCTCTTTCAAGCTCTTAATCATATCTCCTCTTTCCACTAGTAATGTAGAGGAATTTCAATAGTGAAGCAAACTGAAAATGTATTTACTTAGGTGGTTCACTACTGAAAGCTAATTTAGCATTTCATCAAATACTGATACATAGGTGGTGACCYTAGCTGGTTAAGCAATTTCCTTTCTTTTAAAACTTCAGCTACAGATATGATTCTTTCCTTACTTTTATTAATTTTTTGTATTTCTTGATTYGTGATCTCAATCAATAATATGAACTTGAAGTCTAAAAAGGTCATAACAAATATTCTGTACATTTCCATATCAGAAAACACTCTGCTAATGCTCTTGCTGACCCATTAGTAAGGTCAAGTTGTTCCCTTTTCATAACAACAAGTACCTCATTTCTAAGGAAATGTGTTCTTTCATTTTTAATGCAACTTGACAGTTTTGACAGGGAAAGATAATGACAGTTGAAAATAGCTTTCAAAAAAGTTCAAAGACTAAAAAAAGATATATGCATGCTACATAGCTTTTGAACTCTTCAAGAAATTGAAACAAAATAATTTATTTATGRTGCTGTATGAATGCAAATAATATGCATCTGGTCTCMAAAAGGTGCCAGTCTTAAATGTTAGTTACAGGTAGTTGTATTTGGCAATGAAAGCAGATTATGCTTGCTCAATGCAAGGAAACATTTGAGCTGACCACTTCAACACACTCTTGCTTGTTGACAACTTCCCTTGTTCTAACTCAGGCTACTGACCCTTAAATCTAAATGTTATGGATCTGTGGAGTAATCAATGTTTTCACTTGGCATACGTAGCAGTGCAAGCACGGCCAACAACCCAGCAGCACACAAGTGCTCACTCAGTACCACCCACAGCAAGATGGAGGGAGAATCAGATGGGTAAAAGTGAGAAAACTTGTGGGTTGAGATGCAAACAGTTTAAAACTGTAAAAAAAAAAAAAAAAAGGAAAAAAAAAGTAAGACAACAAAGAGAGGGAACAAACCAATCCCTTCTTATAAGAATTCTGGAAACTTTTTCATAGTGCAAAACTTCATAGAATGGCATCTGCTCTGAATATTGCCCTGCCCTTTGAAAATAACTGATGCAATTATATGCAGACATATCTCATCTATAGCTATACATCACTTGAACTGCAAGATTTCACTCTGATTTTACTTGATTTAGTCATCCCTGGCACATTTGTTAAAAAAAACTTCACATCTACCAATGTAAAATGTTATCCTTGCATTCAAAATCCCAATTGTCACAGAACAAAAAAGAAATACTAAAGCTCGAAATTCTGATCTTTTTAAAATGTAGACAGTTGTACAAACTCACTCATGTAAAAATGAAAACAAAAGAACTTTCAGCACTACCAGATAACAAAGAGGGATTTCAGGGAATGGTTCTGGAATTCAGCGAAAAGAAAAAGAAAAGAAAAGAAAAATGCTGAAAGTACTCTTATGTYTAGTAGAAAACATGTAAGGTGAAGTGTTGAATTGCTACTTTATCTCCATAAATTCAGTAAGCCAAGTTTAACTTATGAAATTTTGAAGGAAATCACTACTATGATCATAAAAACAAAGGATGGAAGAAAAAAAACTTCACTTTTTAAAACATTCGTAGGATTTTTCCTTCTTTACCTCCACTCTTACATATTCAAGTTTGCAATTAAAGTATTTTAAAATATATTTGTTTATAAATGAATAAGTATCAGGTACAGAATTGRCATTTGGATGCTAAGCAGAAAAGGTGAAGTGCACTAATTTCTCTCTTAGCATCACAGTGGTTGGGATGATCAGAATTTTATGTTTAGAATAGAGATGAACCTTCTTTTTRAACATGAATTTGTTTCTGTGTCTGGGCTTTGAACTCCATCATAATCACACAGGCCTTGGATTTACTTTGGATAAAACAAAAAAAGTTGGGGAAAAATGAAAAGTTATATTTCTTCAGATATTACTTTTATCGGGTAATATTAAGAATTAAAGATATTTTGTAAGTTCTTATATAAGAATGTGATTTGACTCAGATTTCTGCGGTGTTAGAATGATAAAATCACAGAACTGTAGACTAGAATAGAATAATGCAATTAACTGGATCTGGAATAGACATCCTGAGACCATTTCCTTTCATTCTGTGGCTGGGAGAACAGACTGACCCCCRCCTTGCTACAGCCTCCTTTCAGGTASTGGTACAGAGTGAGAGTGATATGGTGCCCCCTGAGCATCCTTTTGTCCAGGTTAAAAAAGCCAACCTCCTTCCAATGGTCCTCATGAAACGCGTACACCAGACCCTTCACTGATTTTATTGATCTTCTTAGATCATGACTAATACACAATCACTTGTTATTTGATAAGATGCAGACTGATTACAGTATTGCAAATGTCAAAACATAATSTGCTCAATAGAGGAATCCTTAACTTCACTCCTAGTAGGAAAAACAGTATATACGAAGTGTTAAAAACAGAGAGAGAAAAACACTTCTGTCAAAAGAATCTGAACATTTTTTGTGTCATTTCRAAGAATACATTGTAGAATACAGTTTGACATATTTTTTTACTGTTTTCTGATTGGAAAAGGAAGAGAACTTTACTGAAAATGATGCAGTSCTGATTAATTATTGATTTGGGCAAGTATAACAGAGGTCTACTGGACACATGGGTGAATTATAAATGTGTTAGAAAGGTATGCAACTGGCAATGTCAATACCATCAGATGCTGCAGGAACACTGTGTTTGGCAGAAGAAAACTGCTCTTTTCACTGCAGAAACTAATTAGATGTGGAATAACAGCTCCAGATAACTTTGAAATCCCCATCTAAATGTATTTGGCAATTCAGCAACAAATATCTTGACTTTTATTTGAGAAATTACTTATGTTGGGTCAAATTCTATAGCTTTCCCTGGTTAATGATCTGTAACTTTCTTTGCCTCTCTAGATATGAATATTGCTATCTAAATCTGTTAACTGGCAATGCTCTGTGTGAATAAGATGAATAAGAATGCATTCAGTACGTGAAGGGAAACAGAAAAATTATTCCCTTATTTAATTACTTGGAGTTATTTAAAAAAGAGTATTGATTGAGAAAGGCATCAAACTTTTAAATGTTTTTCAGCTCTTTATTTATTGTTACAGATGCATTTTCTGGTCTCAAAGAATTCAGAACCCAAAMAAATACTTATAGAATTCTACTTATACAGGACATTTTTTGAACTATTTTCTTAAATTACTTTTTGTTTTCATCTTCACCTTTACTGGAACCACTAGAATAAATGYAATCTGCTTCAARTAGAAAAATAATATAATAAAAAAAGTTAAATTTACTTTCTTAAGGTTTACTGCATTTTAGTATAGATGGTTCTAAATCAAACTAGACTTCAGGGTCTCTGAATTGGCAGCGTATTTCTAGAAGCAACCTTCTCCTTTCTGTCTCGGCTTGAAATAAGTTATACACTGTACCTCAAAGAGAAAATGTTTTTACAAGACTTCAGCCCCAGAGGGGCTAAAATCTTGATAGCAATTTAAAAAATATAGGCACATAGAGACRGTATGAATAAAAAGAATTGGTGGGCACCTGGTGCCTGGTCCGCTTTTACCAATCTCAGGAGTCCACTCCAAGTGGGATTCATTTCAGCAGTGTTCATGGGATGTCTGAAATCCAACCTAATGCAGCAGCAAGATGCAAGCCCTTCTGCTCTAAAACCCTGGCCTTTTAAAGCCTAGAAACAACTGAACAGTGTCCAGTTGATTGTTTTAAGGTATGATTTATATTGGTGATTAAAATAAATTTAAAGCAGTTAGACATAATGAGACAAAATGAACTCTTAGGAAGTCCAGTTCACAAGTCTCACCWCTCAGAAAAGGGACCTAAATGCCAGGCAGAAGTGTGAAGCTTGTACAGGGTAAAGGCTTTGTTCTACCACTAAAGCCTGGAAAAAAGGTTTCTCTAAGAAGATATTGATACAAATTCTCACAAGTTTAAATCTTAATACTGACCTTTGAAGTACACATGAATTTGTATTTATGCATGCAAGCTGCCTATAAGATACATGACAAGACAGGATTATTTAAAACATGGAAGTTTTATGCTGAGAGTAGCTACCAAAATTATTTAAGACAAAAACACAAGAGAAATAGATTTACTRTTTTTTACCTGACATCTTGAACTCTGCAATTACAAAGATAGAGTGAGTGAAGTAACTGAAGAAATTATAGACATCTCTCCATGTCATAGAGTGGCCACCTAAGGGTAAATATTTTMATTTCTTATGGAAAATAAACATTTAAAATAAAAATTTTGCCAAACTAACTAGAACAGGATTTGACAGGCTTCAGTAATGTTCCAATGCTTTGTTAACACATGCTTCTGCACATAGACAGGAGCTATCACAGGATTTACAGAGGTGTCATGCCTTTCAGAAGTGGAAGGAAACTCTTGGATCCTCCMGGACATCTCAAATGGCACAAAACATTTTATTTAAGCAACTGGATCATACTCCAGACTTTTTCTGGTTATGAAAAAAAGCGAGATCAATCAACTTAGACATTTGCAACTAAGCTGGACACCTCAGGTTATAAAAATTGAATTTTACTTTATGATTATCACTGGAGTGTGTGGAGGTCTCACACTGAGCTCAATCAGGGCACTTAAAGCCTCTTAGAACACTTAGGKTGTGGACAGTCCACTCCAATATGTCTCTTTTTAATGGAACAGGTTTTCCTTCGTGTTTATATCTTCATTGCAACATGCTAGTATCACACTTAGGCATGTTTGCAGAACCTAGTTCCATGACATAGAAGTAAAGAAGCCTCATGGCWTCTGTTTGGTTTTTTTAGGTWAGGTGTTTTTTCATTTGTTTGTTTGCTTTTTTGTTTTGTGGTTTGTTTTTGTTTTTTTTTTTTTAGTTGATTCAGAAAGGCTAAAAAATGTGCTCAACTTGTCATTTTACAGATGTGCATACCCACAATTAGAGTTGAAGGTATGTGTAGGGCAAATATATCCACACTGTAAGGCAGCATCCAAGCAGTTAGTTTGAAGATCTCATGCTGGCCTGATTAACAAAAGAATCAGATAGTCACCTGAGGAGTTTTATAGGACTTCATTCTTACCTCATTAACATCCTATTTGAAAATATTTGTGTATGCACAGATGGGGCCACTGAAATTTGTCCATGCCCTAGAATTTTTGAACTACTTACTCCCAGGTTTTATTCATGAAGGCTCAAAAACTTTAATAGTAAGTTGTGAGCACAAGATTAATTAGAATAAAATATTGTTTATTTTAAAATTGAATGTTGTCGGAACCCAGGACATTCCTCTGGATGCCCTGGGTAGTCCGAGACCCTGGCAAGGGGTCCAAGAACTTTGGCACAGAGTCAAAAGTAYCARTGCCTTTGATTTCAGTCCATGGGAATGGCTGCCGACCTTGTGTGAGGAGCTGCAAGCCACAAGAGTGTAATTAGAATGATAGGTAACTTATCACAGGGTAAGTTTTTAGAATGAGGTTCAAGAGGACAACATGGAGGAATCTGGGAGTGTCCTTCTTCTTCTTCTTCTTCTTCTTCTTCTTCTTGTCCTCCATCTTCTGCTGTGATGGTGGCACTTTTGGATTGGATTAAAGTAGAAAAGCACTGTCTAACATAGGTAATAGGTATTGGTAATTAATTGTAAATATGGAACATGTTGTACTTAGTATAAAGAGTCAACAGCGCCCTGGGAGGCAGGGAGTTCCGACAACCTGAGCTGCAGCACAGACCTCAGCAGGGCAGAAAAGAATGTGATAGATAAGAGAAGAATAAACAACCTGAAGAATAGAGACGACGACTCCGGACCCATTTCTCAGGTGCAGGGCTTGGGAAAAAAAAGACTTTTCCCTGACATCTCAGGAGCCAATCCAACCAAGAAACCCAAGAGAATGTCTCTAATTAATTTTCTGTACAATCCCCTTAATTTCATTATGGATAAATCAGACTGATCTTGGTAATCTGAAATTTAATTGAGAAGCAGAGAATCCTGAGAATGACTTAAGCAAGGAACATTAATCAAGAGACAAGATCAAATAAGGAAAAAGTACATCAACCTTAGAAGTAAAAAAAAAAGTAAGCGGAGTTTAAAAAAAATTAACTTTTCTTCCTCATTGACTATAGGGATTTATTATAGCTGATGATAGATATCTTAAGATGCTTCTATAATGTAGGATAARCATACAGCTTGGTGTGTTTTACCAGATCACCTGGTTGTTCAGACTTATTTGCCTGTACTGCAGCTCCTGTTTATGCCAGGATTGTTTTTTGCCAGAAAAAAAAGAAAAATCACTTTAGGAATAAAATTCCTGATTTTTTTATGTAAGAGTCTGTTTTTTTTCTCAGTTACTATTCTCTCCCTGTTTAGTTTTATGGCACATTATATTGTTTGGAAAACTCTTAAACGTGACACATGTTGGTAAGGTAACTATACTTTCTCTTCCTTTTTCGCATACATTTACTAGTTTTAAGCAAGGGAAGGTTCTGAGTTTCATAAGTACCATTCTCTTATCACAGTTTCTTAGAGTAACTCCTGACATGACACCTCCCTTAGTATTAAATGTTTAATTACACTTGGKGTTTTCTCTGAGAAACCTTATCAAAAGCGATTTAAATGGAAGTACAAAAACTATATTTTAATTTCTTATTATTTTTCTACTTGTAAAAAAATACTATTGGTATTAGAAATACCAATAATAACTAAAGTTCAGAAATATACAATTGTCACACATCTTTGCCCACTTTAGGACAAAACAATCCTTGCTAATGGGATGAGAAATCAACTTAAAATGTAACAAAAGCATCCAAGAATTATTATCTAAGAAGTGGATCAGAAAATAATTTTTGGTGTATATATAATGCAAAATTTAAAGTAAAMATTGAAAATATTTATTTCTATAACTAAATCAGTATTCCTGAGAAGCTGAGAAATTTCTTCATGGAAGATGTGCTATAAATGCTGGTTAATTACCAATTCAGGCTGATAAAATTGACAAATCAACGAAAATTCAATTTTCCTTTGGCATGCTAGTTCAAAATGGATTTTTAAATTATCCTGCAGATTTATTTTTAAATTTTGAAGGGKTTTTTTTACCCCTTCAGTTATTTTAAAAGGCAAAAAGTTAGCTTTTTTTGTTGCACCAAAGTGRGTTTGTTATACCCTGAGCAGCTGTGACTGTTCTCTGAAAACTTATGACATTGCACCACAGTATGGAGTAAACGGCATTCTACTAAGTGTTACTAGGCATAATAGTAATAAGAGATTTTTTTTAAATTTTATTTTAGGCGGAGTACACTGCAAGTAAATCTAAAAAGTCAGCCTCCTGAGAATCAGTTCATCCCTGATTCTGCTTACTGTAAGGTTGATATGTTTTKCTACAAACCTGATAACAATTCATGACAACTACCACACTACTTACAGATTTCAGCCTGGCATATTCAAGGTAGAATGAGTCCACCTCCTCAAGTGAAAGGAGTGTGAGAGAGAATTATTCTCTGTCACTATGTAAGGGTGTTTACATATCTTGGAGACATTCTTGCTGTGTTTGTCATATATWAATATCTCATTTGAAAAGGGGTTTTTWAAATGAAATTACTGTTGTTTGCTTTTTAAAACTTTAATTCGAGTATGTCTGCAGTCCCTACAAAATATTTTCAGTCCTGAAAAGATACTGACTATTACTGGAGGGATAAATTTTACCATGAAATTGTGAATTTTACTTGCCTTTAGCAGATTTCAGTGCTTAGCTATCTGTTTGAATTTTTTCTTCTTTTACTTTTATGGAAATAAATTAAACATTTCTAACTGGCATCCTCAATAACATTGTCTGGTATGTGTTTTTCACATGTCATTTGATTAGCTGCTTCTTGAAATTAAATGAGACCAGTTTGCTGTTTGTTGAGATTTTTTCCTTACTCATGGTTATTTGCTCCGTATGTCCCATTGCTGATTAAGATGCAAGAAAAAAGTTGGTCAGACTAATTCTTCTAGAGAACACGCAGTTTTTTGCCTGAAAGTGAAAAAGCTCTTAATAATTTATTTTTCCATATCCCTGAGAATATGCTCTTGAGGGTAAAACTACCCATATTTTAATTAGATAGCATTGAATATTTTAATGAATACTAGATAATACCAGACAACTTTTAATATTCTCTAAATATTAAAATATATATTTAGTGTTGAGGTGCTATATAATTATTGTTATTATTATTGTAATTATCATTTAAAAATTAGAAAAARCATATAGTTTTAAGTTTCAGTTTTGAATATTTAAATATATGAAACCATGCTGTGGATATAGGGCCTTATACATAAATAAAATAAATGTAAATGACATAAGGATTTTCTTATACCGAAGTAATGAAGTAGAGAAGTAAGACTGGAAGTTAGGGCAGGAATCATTATGTAGATGTTTAGTGTCATTTGGGGTTTCTTGGGTTGTCAAGAAAGTCGGACAAAACTGATTTTCTGACAGACTCAAGATTTTTATCTGATCCTAGTATGGTCAGGTGAAGCATTGGAGGTCACCAAAATCAAAGAAAAAAGCTCTCTATTAGCAGTTGAATCCTACCCCTGACAAGCATTCTAGTCAGTTCTTACAAAGGAAAGAAGTTGAACAACAGTAAGATACAAGCACTCTGCTTGAAAATGTTGCCCATTCTAACATCCTAAAGTAYTTGAAATGTGTAACCTTCAGTGGTAATATGCAGACCAAATTTAAGACTCTGTAGATGAGCTCAGTGTCCAAGCACACATCAGGATCAGCAGAATTACTACGGACTGCACGAAACCTAGAGAGCTGAGCCTACCCCAAAATGAGTTCTGTTGAGTGGGATTCTTGTTCTCTGCATAAAGACATCTACTAATTTCTAGGCACCATGAGGCACCTTTCCCAGCTTCCTCCTTGCTGCAGAAGGAGGTAGATCTACATTTTCTGTCTGTTCGGTCTTTGTGGCAAAGTCATGGTATCAGCAGGGTGGGAATGGAGGGTGGTTCTTGTTGCACAAGGAGTGACTACTGTGAGAAGATGCTAGCCCCTGTGTCCAGGAGAGCCAGCTGGCTCAGAGACAAACCCACTTGTGGCCAAGGCTGAGCCAGTTAGCAGMAGTGATAGTGCCTCTGGGATAATAGATTATAGAAAGGGGAAGAAAGCCCTGCACAGAGCAGAGGAGTGAGAATACAAGAAAGAAGCATTGCTGATTTTGTTAGATTGTAGTGTGGCTGCAATCCCCACAACTGCAATCATATCAGAGCTCGTAGAAGTTAACTGAAACAGATATGCTTCTTATAAAAGGAAACTTTATGCCTCCYTGTGACATGCTACTATGAATCAGACACGGAGACATTTACAAAGTAATAAAGCAAAGGAACATACTTGTGATCAGGCTGGAGCTGKGGRAATTTGTAGAACATTATATATTTAYATCCTGGTTATGCCACAGACTTATAGTAGTGCCTTGGACAAAACAGCTGCCAGATCCAAATGGGAAATCAAAAACAGACCCAAATGTWAATTTTTATAAAAATATGCTTGGATTCTGCCCAGTCTTAGAAATGTATTATGGCCTTATGTTTGCTATTATGGTGCTAAATAAAAGGGAAGCATTGGAAATATAAATATTTTGGAACCTGAAAAACACATTTGCACATCTGTCCTAGTTAAACCTAGGGCTGTAACTAAGACAGATTAATTAATTTCTTCTCAGTATTTGTTAGAGTGCTGTCTGTGTTTTAGATTCAGAATGAGAATGGTAGTGATGTTTTTGGTTTTGCTAAGTTGTGTTTATCCTAAGTCAAGGACTTTATTTCCCCCTTCTCACCTCATGGTCTGCCAGTGAGGAGCTACACAAAATAAACTGGAGGAAGCATAGCTGGGACAGGTGACCTGAACTGTCCAAAGGGAAATTCCACACCACAGAAGGTCATGACCAGTATATAAACTGTGAGGGAAATTACCAAGGAAGGTGGCCAATCTGTGTTCACGTAGAGGGGACTAGCATCAGTCAGCAGATGGCCGACAGTGCATTGCTTGTTTGTTTTCTTTGTATTATTTGTTTGTTTCCTTTTTACTAAAATTAYTATTCTTATTTACCATTATGATTGTATTTGACTTTGAGTTATTAACCTGTTCTTATCTTAACATGCAAGCTTTATTTCAATCCTCTTCCTGATCCAAACAAGCTGGGGGGAAAGAGGAGGGGATTGAGTGGTTGTGTGGTGCCTAATTTGCATCTGGGCTTAAAACACAACGTCTGATGCCTATTTGCAAAACATATTACTGAAATGATATTGCAAGTTTTAGAAAGCTAATCTGTGGCTTCAGTGTTAAAARCATTTATATTTATATTTACAAAATACAACCATTTTCTGGGAGAGTCACATTCCAGGATAATTAAGATATTAACACTGTCCCAGTTAAATATAACAATTTAATTTGGTAACATTTTGTTTTCACATAGTTTTGAAAACATAATTATGTTTTCACATAGTTGATGTTGACAAGTTCATTAGCTACCATTATTTGATCAGCAAGCAGGTTGGGAGAACCTGCAATGAATCATGGGTTGACTAATTTTCTGAAGTAACTCTACATTGTGTCTTTGTTTTCTGGAAGTTTATTATTTAAAATTTCTAAAATATGTTCACTACAGTTTGRTTTCTACTGATCTACTACTTAGTTTCTGTCTTAAACCAACTTTCCTCAAAAAATAGATATCTTTATAAAACAATAACATAGAACATTGAATCATAAAGGATCAATACATAGTTTCTCCTGATTTTTTTTTTTTTTTGGATGCAAAATACTTTCTTTGATACTCTTGACTTGTCCTAGTCTTGCAACCTTCTGGGTCTTCCTTGACTCCAATTTTTTTAAGTTGTTTTTCAACTTTAACTKTTTAAGTTTGTGCTGGTTCTTTTTCTGTATTCCAACAACTAAGACATGTAGATTCTCAAAAAGTTATGGCTATTTTAGTAACATACTAGAACTAGAATTCTGCCTAACTCACACTCAAGTAGGATGTTTAAGGCTATGTTGTTCAGTTCTTGGATTTTTGGGTTTTTAACAATACATGGATAAATAGTAGTTCTTTGTATTGTTTATRTGTTTGTATAAGATTGTTATAATTTATTGTATATCATGGAAACATTTTTTTCTTAGGAAAAAAAATCACTTTTTCCTTTCAATTTGCACTTTTCGAATTATAAAGTAAAAGCTAGAAACTCCTATAAGGATTTCATACATACTGCGTATTTTTTTTTAAATAGTATCATGTCTTTATTAGTGATACGTTCAGGAAAAATTAATTCAAGCAATTGAGTTTTACACARTATTTTATGCAACTCTATTTATTTCCTCTTACTTTTTTGCCAAGCATGTTTACTCATTATTGTTGCTAAACTTTTGGAAACATTTGAGAGTTCTATAAAAATTATGATTGAATGTACAAAAAGTTATTTTGAAGTACCGAGTTGAATTGCATTTCAGTTCATCAGTAACTTGCATATGTGGGACACATATTTTGGCTGCCTAAAGGGGTAATGCGTAGGAAGGAGTGGGAGTGCTCTGAGCTTCCCATACCTTTACAATTAACAGGTCATAGAGATAGATCTATTTTCCAATATTTTTTTGCATAGTTTTGCAAGAGGTAATTGTAGTCTATAAATAAACAAAAAAGTAGGTTTCTTATGCACTTATAACTTACACTAATSCAACACAGTCATTGGAACAGTTAAATGTAAAATAAGAAGTTAAAATATTTAAGAATATTAACATCAGCAGAACAAGACAGAAAATATGTTGCAATTAGATACAGAAATAAAATATTTGAGTCTAATTTTAGCAAATGATGATGATACAAGGAATTAATCTAAATTCTGAAAGAGGAATCCAGGAAGTTATTTTGCAAAAGTAATTTTAGTGCATTATTATTATTAAACAAAAATACGGTGTTGATCTTTATTTATCTGCATTTTTCTCCAGTTTTGTTTGCAAAAATATGTTGAATATTCTTGCTGCTCTGGGGATATTGAATCAATTTGGGGGCTGAAATTGGACTTTGAGATAATAATGTTTCAAAGTGTTTACAAATGTATTTYCTTATCATGAACAAAAGCAGCATCTCTCTATGACAGATGAAAAGTACTAGTTCAGTCTTGCAGATGGAATATTCAATGARGCTGTAAATCTGCAATTTGAACTGATTATGTGTGGAACTCAAAGGATTTTAATCTCTCTTTAACAATTAACTGCCTGAACAATGTTCATGTATCAGCTATGGCAGAAGGCAGCTTGTTAATAAGTGAAAATCCTTTCCATCCCTTCCATTTGACCTTGTAGAGCACTTTCCAGTAAAATAAGTTACTTGAAATCTTCTAAGACATTTGAAACAGAAACAGACRTAGCTGAGAAAACCAAAGAGAGGAAAATGGCTTACTGAATATGAGATTTGAGGTTATGAGTAGTGCAAAATAAGATAAGCAAATCTGTAACCACATAAACAAAATTATCATTATACCTATTATGATGCCAAAATGRCTTGCCATGATATTAGTATAATGATTGCATTTTTTCCCTTGCCCTTTATTTTCTGATTTTTTGTCCACAGTCATTTTTTATCATGTCTTTTCTTTTAGTTAGGAGTTTTCTAGCTATGACTTTATAAGWTAATAATAGGTGGAAACTTTTGGTAATAAGGTCATATATATACTGTTTGGAAGAACATGTCTTGGTGTTTTACCAGTTTGTTTTAAAGTATTTTTTTACAAAGTCCTTGATAAAGTCTGGCCTCGCCCTACCTTCAMAGAGTATCTGAAGATGACCAAAAGTCTAATGGACTAAGTCCACTTAGTAGATCATCTTAMTGAAGTGCCCAGGGCAACTTCAATGCAGCCTCCAAGAAATGCTGGTGGCTAAAAGCCAAACTGCAGCAATAATTGCAGCAGCAGCAGGCGTTGAGAAAATATCTATAATTTGCTTTTTTTTCCAGGATACCTAGTCTAAGGAAGATCAGTCAATTTTAATATAGAAARGAGGAGAAAAAGTCTCTATGAAGTGTATAAAAGAAATAACAATATGAATTAGGTCCAAGATGGCATAATTGACAGGCAGTTACCTCTCCCTTACGTCTTTTTTTTAATGAAAGGCCATCCTTGCTTTCTCCATATAACCACKCCTGTCTTCATGGAAATTCGTATTAAAAGGTGACTAGAATGTGATAAATGGAATGTTAAGTGCTGTAAWAGCCATACTTTCAGTACAAATATTACGTAGTAATCCAAGTGACCATTAAATCTGTTTGAAATGAAGAAAATAATGTCAAAAGCTATAAATTACTTTACCTACATAAAGGTATCATTTACTAAATGTCTCCCCARTTCTACCCTGTCGCTCTAGCTTGCAAACTCTATATTGCTGGTTTCTACAAAAGATCATTATGCTCATTAAACTTCGAGTACTTTGCTTTGCCTAAAAATATCACAGTAGCTTTTGAAGTGATATTTGATTTCTTTGTTTCTGGCTGTTTGTCTCTTCTATAGGAGAAAACTTGTTAGAATTTCAAGAGTGAATAAATTTCAGTCAAAGAAATAAAACCACAGATATGCAAACACAAAGGAACCCCACAAAATTTTGCTATATTTTAAATTCAAACAAATGTAATTAAAAAAAAAGAATGTTGTCATCTCTGTGACAGTTATGCCTTTCAGTATAGACAAGTACAATTCATCATGTGAGTTCAAAAATATCTTTAGAAGGAAACAAAATAACAAATCACTGAAATAATTAGATTTTAAAACTGAGTAATTTAAACTGCATCCATGAATATGTTCTTTAGAAGACAATATCAGCTCCAAGTGTTAAATAATGAAACTTAGGACAGCTCTGGTATCAGCTTTATTGGCTAGGATCACACTGAATGAACATGGTTCTCTGACAAGTGATTGCAGAGGCACACTGTGTATAATGCTTCAGAAAACAAACAGCAAAAACGCAAACAAACAAGAATTAAACCAACCAACCAAACAAAAAACACACACAAAAACACAAAACCAGGTATCTGTGCCTGGAAGGGATGAACTCCTTGAGCAGCTGCCTAAGTGCCACACTACTAAGGGATGCAAATGTAAATAATGAGCCATGCAAAGATGACTCTTAGTGGAGCCTGTAGATGAGACACAGCCAGCATCTTACTAAGAACTGAGTAATGGGAAATCGTCACAGGCTGTTAGACTGTAGTTGGAAGGAATGCTCTTCCACTTAGGATCAGTTTCTTAGTTGAAGAGAGTAGTGCTCTCCACTCTCAAGTACTAATAATTTTGCCTCACTTCACAAGCAACAAACTAGAATTGGATCTAACATATGTCGCAAAATTTTTCAAGGCTTGAAACAATGGCAATAATAATGAAAACAAAAGTAAAGCCCCAAAGCAGAAGTTAAAAATTACAAAACATTTGTACAGTGGTCAGCTTCCAAGTTTCACTATCAAGGTAATAAAAAAACACCAAAACATTACACAGCTTGAAAAATATTTTTTTTTTTTTTTAGCACTGAGCAGAAGTGGTTTTTTTCTTGTCAAAATACTCTGTACAAAGTTGAGATATGTAAAGGGCTGCTGGCAATTCCTTTTGAAACTTCTTCATTTTGAGAATGGTGATGCCCAGGATGGTATGATGTTGCTCTTAATGTCAGCTGTCTGCTGGAAAAACAGTGAGCTTACAACAACAAAGAYTTTCATATGCAGAGATGAGGAAAAAAGCAACAAAGGGGAAACCAAATGCAATAATGACAAGAAAGGAAAGCAGCTTTGATRAAGTATGCAGTCTAAACTACCTAAAAGCACTAGAAGGTGACCCTACTATTTCCCCCTCCCCCTTTATTTCCTTTTTTACAGTTGCTATATCATCAATTCAAGTAATTTTGAGTAGTCTTGTTTTAGGATCCTAAACAGAAAACAAATTTCTTTCATTCTTTGTACAGCAGCTAAAACAACAATAAAAAAAAAAGAACAAATTAAAAGAAATATTTTGCAAATCTATTGTAGATAACTAAATAGAGAAGTTAAGGTACAAAACCAGGTTGCTAAGAGATTTATTATAAAATATAAAGAGGTTACTGAAAACTGATATAAATTGCAGAGGTCTTAATTAGGAGAAATGAGCATTAATATTGTGCTAATGCTAGTGTTAATTTACATTATAAATTCTTGAATACATTCTTAAAACACTGCTGGTACTATCAACTATTTAATAGACAATAGACTTTTTGGATATGTTATTATGTTTYAATTGGTTTTCAAAAGCACCCATTCTGCTGAATTTGAAAACATRGGTCCTTTTCATAGTAAAAGCTTTTGTCTCAGAGAATGCAGAGCTGTTTGAGTCTTGGAGCCTTTCACTGAAACAAGCGTCTGAGTACTGCTTCTGCTAGAAATWATTTTTATGGCATATTCTGTTGCAAGGAAGAACAGCAGGAACAAGTAGCTACATGAAAGGTAAAGGAGAGTGAGAAGAGTTATCTCTTTGTCTTGCAGCCCATATTCAGATTTAGAGTAATTCAATACTCCCCYGCTTGAACAACTTGTAGAGATGTTAATGTGTTTCTCTCTAAATAACATTACAGTACTTGAGTTGAGACGAGCAAGAGAAGGCATGAACAGAGGTCATTCTGTGTTCAGAGTATTGTGCTGAACCTGTACTGGTCAAATGGTTGCACAATCCATTTCTATCTTCTACAGCAAGGGGAGTTTGCCTTCTAGTTGGATGTGATATGAAAGCTCTCTAGTAACTACATTAGGGTTGTGAAATAAGAATGGCATCTAGGATTGTGGATGCAAGTGAGACAGTCACATAGGGACATGAGAAAAATTTAAAGTGTTTAACCTGGAGAAAAAAACAACAAAGCAGCAAAACAAAACAAACAAACAAAATTAACCTGAAACTTAATTGAAACTGATGTGGACTTGAGTAGAGATGTATATTTATGTGATTTTTTTCTATTCTGGCCAGATATCTGGGAAGAACATTATTATCTCAATTCAAAATATGAATCTAGACTGTTAAAATTAAGAGATTATTTTCTTAGTACATGGGARGATGTTGTGGTTTAGGAAAGGTACTCTCCAGTTCAGAGCCCTCACCAAAACTTTTCCAAACCAGATGTGGATAATTTGCTCTCCCTCTTCCCCTCTCCCTTCTTGCTTGGGTGTTGGACTAGCAAATTGGAAGCACAAAAGGTGAAATCACAGGCTGAAATAAGAACGGTGTTAATGGAAAYAGCAACAAGATAAGAAAACAAACCATAAAAGGAACAATACTAATAMTGAAAGTGTACAGAGAGGGTGTAAGATACTCACCAAGCTCAGGACAAAGAAACAGTGGTGGATAGACCCTATTCCTTCCATGCTTCCTTCCCATCTGGAAAGGGACACCGTTCTTCTAGGAAGCAAGACACAATAACATAAGACAATATAGAATAACATTAGGGTCTTGGCCATGCCTACACAAATCCAGGCTCTGCCTCCTCATTGTTATTGTGAAAAATYAACTCTGTTCTTGGCTGAAACCAGAATAAAAAATAATTTGCATTGCAAATCAGCTCAAGAATTAAACAAATAAACAAAAATCCCACCCATATTTTTTTAATAACTTATGGGTTGTTGTATAAACTTTCAAAAGAACTAGAAAGTATAGAATGTTTTTCAGCAAGAATATCATAAACTTTTAAKATGGKTTCAAAATCCAGACTCCAAATATCTAACTGTAATTGTCTGAATATGAATGTTTAAGCTTCTGTCACGGAAGGGCTTAGATGAATTGTCAAAATTCCCTAAATTGCTTTAGCCTGAAGTGTAATTTGACATAGAATACTATATTTTCTGAGTTCCAGTTGCCAAACTGTGAGAGCAGAGATCAGCTGCAGGTCTAGCCTAATGAAAATGTCTCAAACAYCATAAGGAGTTTCCAATGACATTTGATACTTATGTTTGCTTCTGAGAAACTACCCTYTAATTAACCATGTTGGGATCTGATCTCTCAGTTTAAGGTAAATATCTAGTTTGTCACTTGTATAGCTCTCTGAATTAGTGACTTCCCAGCATTAGCAAACTGGATCCCATGACTAAATTTAGAAGCCTTGAGTCTCAAGCTCTGTCTAAACCCCAACATTTAAATGCAATTGATAATGCAGATGGATCCTGTTTTAAATATTCCATGATTAGTGGAAAGGGAATGGTATGTTTTCTCTATTCTAGGCATTGGTAATGGAACTGGTTGTACTATTCATTGCAAAGCCATAGAAAAAAAGGACATATATGAAGTTAGTAACAGCAAATCAGATTTTTCATTATACACAAATACCCCTCACTAAACTTTCTCAAAATCTTAAATTCAAGAGACTATACTACCTATTCTAGAACTGCTGACATCAAGGGTTCAGCCATTTGAAAATAAGCAAATCATTCAGAGACTGCTYACATACTTTGGGTTCTATGCTCTGATCTTAGAGATTAGGGAGAAGAAAACTATACTGGGGAGTTTCATTGAAGTGCAGTAGTCTTTACTTCAGGGACAGCTATTATTTTTGCTCATGCTTGTTGCCCAGGCAACAGCTTATACAGTGATCACTSTTCACCAACATAAAGCATTAGCCTAAAACTGTAGAGATTTAGCTTTAGATRGAGTATAATAGAAGAGAACTATTTTAGTTGAAAGGGACATAAAGGATTATCTAGTCCAGCTGTGTAACCAATTCAGGGCTGACCAAGTGAAAGCATGTTGTTAAGGGCACTGTTCAAATGCTTCTTAAATAAGCTTGGGATATCAACCTACTCTCTAGGAAACCCATTCCAGTGTTAGACTGCTTCTTGGTAAAGTGATTCCTAATATCCAGTTTGAACCTTCCCTGGCACAGCTTTAAACCATTCAATATGTCCCATCATTAGGTAACAGGGAGAAGAGATCCACACCTCCCTCTCCACCACAGCTTCCACCTCAGGAAGCTGTGGAGAGCAATGAGGGTGACCTTCAGCCTTCTTTTCTCCAAACTAGACAAGCCCAAAGCCCTCAGCTGMTCCTCACGAGACATTCCCTCCAACCCTTTCACCAGCTTTGCTGCTCTTCTCTGAACGCATTCGAACACGTTCACATTCTACCTAAATTCTGGGATCCAGAACTACACACAAGGTGGGGCTGCTCCAACATTGAATACAGCAGGAAAATTACCTCTTTTGACTGGATGGTGACAAAGCATTTGATACATCCCAAGATGTGATTTGCAATCTGGGTGCCAGGAAACACTGAATCCTAGTGAACCTGTTGCTGACCAGTATCCCCAGATATCTTTCTGGAGGGTTACTTTACAGCCACTGCTTTATCAGTTTATACTTGTGCTCTACCAGTTTATACTTCAGCTGGTTCTTCACCCAGTGCAAAATGAACCCATCTATCCCACAGCTATCAGTGTGTCCAGAAGGATGCTGTGAGGGACAATATCAGAATCTTATAAAGTTCATAAAGACTACACCCACTCCCTTCCCTTCATACCACTAGGTGGGTGGCCCAAGGATAACAAACTAGTTAAACACAATTTTTCCTTTGTGAACCCATGTTGATTGTGACTACTGATGGCATTATGTTTTAAATGCTTTTCAATAGCAGCCTGTGTAACCTTATCCATAATTTTTCCAGGAACTAGGCTAGACTAACAGATCTGTAGTTACTCCACAGACCCAGTGTATAAAGCTGGGGGAAGGAAGAGGAAGGAAGGTTGTTTAGAGAAGTGATGTTTGTCTTCCCAAGTAATGGTTACTCCTGGTGGACTCCTGCTCTCCTGGAGATGGCYGAACACCTGCCTGTCCAAGGGAAGTGGTGAATTAATTCCTTKTTTTGTGCATGTCTTTTGCTTTACCTATTAAACTGTCTTTATCTCAACCCACAGGTTTTTCACTTTTCTCTCACCCACATCCTGGCAGAGACCAGGGGGTGGGGTGATAAGGGCATGATCAAGCTGCTATATGGTGCTTAGTTGTCAGCTATGATTAAAACACAACACCTTATTTAGGAATTGCTTTCTTAGTCTTTCTACAAGACAGACTAATTYGGAAATACCGCAGCAATCTAAGGGTGCCAATGCATAGTGCTTAGCATTTATTTTAAAAGTATGTATGTAAAAGCAAGGGCCAAAATATCAGGAAAGAAAATGCAAACACAAAATCAATTTCTGCTCTGCAGTCCATTTGGTGATGAAATTAGAAAATTTGGCACAGAGAGCTCTTTTGGCAAACTGACCTTCTTCAATTCCCCTTACTGCCTTASTGCTGTCTCTGATGGGCTTGTCCTTGGCCAGCAGTGKATCTGTCTTGGAGMCAGCTGGTATTGGCTCTATTTGACATAGGGGCAACTTCTGGYGGCTTCTCACCATCCCTGTAGCACACACAGACATCACCACAACCACACTCTCCCTGCTCCCAAAAGCATCTTGCAGAAAGACAATACAGCTTATACTTCTTTTTCTATAAGTTCCACTATATTTTTTAAAATACATTGTGCCACTATTACAATTTAGGTTAGTTATATAAGAATAACTGTTTTTTTTAGCTGGTGCAAATATGCTTTATATGTGCTGAAAATATCAGCTTTTGTTGAGTATTAAAATTTACCTATTATTATTTTTTCCCTTAGTTTTGTTGGATAAGGACACTTCTGAAATTTCACTGTCTCTCATATTTGCTTTTACCCATAGGGAATTTCAATATTAGGCTTGCYTGTAAGGTTTCCTTCATTTTTTCTCAATCTAATTTTATAGTAATTTGAATGCTGGCATTCCTGCCTRCTTAAATGCATTTCCCTTAATATTTGTAATTATGTCATGGATGACATGTTTTATGGATGCATGATCGTACAAACTCTCCTGTTGAATCCATTTGCAGTGAATCATGTACTTGAGCATTGTTTTGTGCGCAGTGCTTTTCAACCATGTAAAAATATCACTTACAAAACTTTTCTCCAGTATTTTCATTATCCAATATGTTTGTATTAATTTTTTTATAATTATATGAGTGTTGCATAGTTAACAAATAGACTTAGCTTTACTATTCTAAGAATTACTCTCTCTACAATCTCTCTTCCAATTATTAGCACTTCCTTCTGCAAGTAAGACCACACTGGGTCAGTTGGCAACACTTTTTGTCTATCACACCATTGATGAGTCAAGGACCAAGAAAAAATGTACGTCAGAGTAGAGGATAATATTTCCTTGAAGAAAAAGGATCTGCAACTTTGGATACACAGGCAGATAAGATAATATGCAAAAGAAAACCTGCCTCTCTTAAGTAAGAGGTCTGGGCTCATAGTTTCACAGAGCTTTTATACTTTAAGTCCCATAACATCACTCTCACTCGATTCTCTTCCAGTTTGTGACCCTCTACTTTTCTCTCTTGATGTGATATTTCTGCATAATTTCCTCTACACACAAGGTTCCAACTATTCTAATGTAAATGACTCTGAGTTCTCACTTTTCACTTCTGCCCTCTCTCCTCTGTTTAATCAATCATCTACCATCTCCATTTTAACATGGCTCATAATGATGTTCCTATTTTCTTCTAATAATCCTCAGGAGGACTTCTGAATATGGAATTATTCATATGAATAAGGCAATTGTATTTTAACTTTGAGCCCTTCTATCTGCATTTTGAATCTCAGAAGGACAAAGTGCAAGACTGTTCCAATCAATGAGTTGTGAAATTGTTCTATATCTCATGCGGCTCTGTACATTTCTTTTCTTGTTAAATATTTAAAAAAGAAATATGCAAGGCACTATTGTATGTAAGTTGCAAAGGACCTTATACTCATTTGGTACAGACTTTTGTTACTGCACAAAATCAGGGCATATAATCTTTTAAAGTAATTCATTGAGCTTTCTTCAATTTTTGTACGTTTTATCTTCTGTTTCTCACAGAGAGATTTTCAGAATCTCATTTCTCTRATTGACATTAACTCTATCCAATCTAAATTTATTCGCAGACATCTTGTGTCTCTTTATTTTGTGTCTATATTGTCCTACAGGCTACTTTTTTTTTTCCCCAGTGCTAACATTTGAGTCACCAACCTGGTGCAAGTTATCCAAGGATCTTTAGAAGTGCAGTCTTAGCAGCAGGAGATGCATTACCTGAATTAAATGTACAGAAGTGTAGCATTAGTCCCAGCCTCAGCACCAAATCATAAAAGGAGCCCCAGGGAGTGGCAAGACCACTTGCATATAGTCCTCTTCACTAAATGGATGACAAGAAATAGTTAAATCTACRCATCTAAACATGGTCAATGATTCTGGTTCCCAAGTAGTGCAGAGAGATTCACAGCCACTTTGAAAGCTGTGTTCAAATCCATTAGGGTAAATTCTTTTWAAACTAKAAAATGTCCATTTACGAGACAATATAGCAGAAGGGCATCGGATGGTGTTCAAAAACTGCTGGGATGGTGCTAAAAAAACTTCACAGAACAGTGTTTTTGAGATACATGGAATGCTGAAAACAGTCTTTGCCCTTAGTCACCATCAGAATTACACAGGAATTTTGTTTGTTTTCTCCAAAAGAAGTCCTGGAAGTGAATTAACAATTCTACAATGCAGTTCATTGGCTAAGATAAACTGAGGAGTAATCTGGGAGTTTAGGAAGTTTTACAGATTTTGGATGTATGCTTCCTTTGAATAACAATTCATTCTAAAAGGTAAGCAATTTTATAGGAGGAACAAAAAATGCTATAATTTTTTGTTTGTTTAAAATCCTTAAATTATCATTGTTTAATACTTACTCTCCTTATCCATGAATTAAGTCCTTTGTTTCTGCCTAATAAGATAACACAAAGTTTGGGAATATTTAAAGAATATATTCTTTCTATTTTGCTTTTAGTAGATTYTCTCTTTTTCTTTTTTTATTTTCTTTTTCTTTTCTTTTTCAACTTSTTTGCTTGTTTCTACTTCATCCTGTTGCTTTATAGATTACTTAGGAGTAGCTTGGAGTAGTCAAGTTYAGGTTTGTGTGAGCCCAAAATATTAGATCCCACCACTTCTAGATTTCACAGGGGTCCTGATTTTCTGTCTCCATGCTCCATAGGAATATGGTACTTCCTGAGCTCTCATTGTCTAATATACACACAGCATAACTGAATGATMTATGCCTACAGTGGCATGCAGAATTCAGACCTGAAAGCCTGCTTAGCAGTTTAATTGACTTCTGTAAGCATGGTGTGCACTGAATCTGCTGATTTCACTTCAGTGGAACGTTTGTGACACCTTTTGGTGCTGTACATGTATTTTAACAACTCTTTAGTACTGTACATGCTAGAATCTCAGTTAAGGGAATCCTCCTACTCCTCAAGGACACTTTTGCATTTGCATTTAAAARTTACTGAAAAAAATTCTTATGGAAAAGTGGAAGAACATACCAGACAAAAGCACTTTTCCATCCTGAGGCAGTCTCTCTGGCACTAGACTACAAAATCAAGCTTCTTTTTGCTTAGTTTCCCTCCTACCCAATAAATGTTACATTCTTCTCTGCATAATGGTATAACTACAGCACAGAGTGCTTCCTAATGCCTATCTAAATTGGCTTCCAAATTTATTTAAAAATCGGTGAATTCCCTCATGTCATTATATGCCGATTGCACAGCAGAGTTAGAAACCTCAACTAAAGATAAACTGCGTCGTCTTTCTCTTTTCAGACATGTATATATGAATAAGAATTAAAACTTTTCACTATTCATCACTTTCTGCTAAGATGTAACTCTCCACAAGCAAGAGAAGATCTATGGAGAAAAAAGAAATGGTGGTATAAATTAAACCAGCTCATTTTTTTGTATGAATGAGGTAATTTAATGTGTCTCTCCATCACTAACCTTTATGATTCACTGCTGTTTTTTCACCTATTCATAATATTAGATGTGGAACACATGCTATTAAATGTGGTATTCACCTTCACAACAGAATCAATGCTTCAGTCACTTCATTTATTTTGCAGAAACAGAGCTATTTGTTTATAGTATACGTRTCTTAGAGTCCAAGAAAGAGAAAAATACTACATAACAAAACTAAATATTTGTCTTGCAACTGTAGTAAAACATAGGAAAGAACATAGCTGGTGGAAACAAAATAAGCGGGAAACTTAATGAATATATTTTGGATAATCTATACTCAGTGTGAAGAGTTAAATAACTGGAAATGGAAAAAAATTATGAAAAGTGTTAATTTATAAGGAATTTATGGGCTTTACTGGCACAGTAGTATTAATGAGAACTTTTGTTGGGCAGTGCAAGTGTGATCAGAATGTGGCTATTACACTGAAATGCAGTCAATTAAAACAGATAAGTAGGTTTTCTAGCTAAATTCTGCATGCCACTTAAAGATATTTATCTTCATCAATCCTGAACTTTTCTTTTTTTTAAAACAGTAATAAAAATAGTTCAAAGTGCCTCTAATAAATGTAGAGATAAACTCARTTGTCTATAGGTCATTAAAAAGAAGAAAAGCAACTGTTACATCAAATTACACATTTCTAAAATAGAATTTAACTTTTGTAAAAAAGGCAGTAAAAATACCTCAACCAATCAAAGAGAAACTTATAACTTCAGGTGTTTCATTATGACAATTTTACTGTGTGGCCAAACACCACATTGCCTTTTACATCAGAAAGACRCTTTACCCCTCTCCTCCCAGTATGAAGCATATTGTATTTAAAATCTTATTATGATGTACTTGTATTAAAAGCAGCAATTCTGTCATTAAACAAGATTTTTTCTTTATTAGTAATGTTTATAACTTTTTACTTATCCAAGATTTATTCCAAGAATTCCACAGGGATGCATATTTTAATTTAGGAACTGATATGAGGAAAGGTAATTATTTTTACAGAAATGAAGAAATCTTTTAAGTATATGCCTCTTTTCTACATGGCTTATAAGTGACAATTGAATTTCTTATCCAGCAGCTTATCAAAGTTTTTGAAATATATCTAAACAATCTTTAAATGTCTAGAAAACCAAAGTATTCTGGTTATCACAAGACAAAAAATGTTACCCCAGAGAAGAGAATTATGTATTAACAACATTCCAGAGAAAAGAAAAGGACTTAAARGTAGATTTTATTTCACCACTTTTCTTTCAATCTTGTCATAACTCACTACAACTTTTAATAAAATAATATACAATTAATTTTATTCATACCATCATGAATGCTAATATTTTTTTTTTAATTTTGAGTTACAATTTGAAATCCTGCAAGAGATCTTCAATTGATTAGAAATTATCCTAAGAATCAAAATATAGTGTTATTAAACACAAAAATTGTTAATGGTATTGGTTCCAAAAGGTTTTTCTTTTTTTTTTTTTTTTGCATCAAACAACAGTAAAGTCTTCTTAAAACCAAAACTACTTTGCTATAATTTAGTATTTTTAGTCGTTTTTTCAGGCTTTTAAAAGAAATTATCACTTCTGCATGTGATTTGTGATCCTATAAATTCAGGATTTCAAGGTTGTTCTAAATATGTAGCAGTTGGACACAGACATATAAATGCTACATGCTATTTTTGGCTACTATACGTATTTTAGCTATGAAAATGTTCCATTTTTTCACATACTTTCAATAGGAATGTTGACTTCAGAGGGCATACCTCCTGAGGAGACAGATAAGTGAAATCACAATCATAAGGAGTAATTTTACTCCGCTCCCACAAATGCAAATCTGAAATTTCATATAGAGATCAGAGATTAATTCATTCATTTTAATGACACAAGTCATTCCTCTGTATGTTTACGCTCATAGAAATTCCTCCCATGAAGAGAATTACCTGCAGGAAAAAAAGGACAGTCAAAGGTTATGAGGATGTAAATACATAGAGGTCCAAAATGAATTGTCAAATAAGTTCAGTCTTTAAGACTAGAGCATAACACTTTGTGCGTGGCATTGGCTGACKCCTAGGTATCCCCTCCTTTCTTTTAAATTCGTGTTCTACCTGGAAATAGAACTGTTACAAAGAGATCAGTTATGAGCGAGAAGTGTTCACTCTATGCTAATTTKCACACTAGGTCATAGCATACAAATTACATGATTAAGCGAGCAAACTATCTTTTTTACTCTGATAAATGGAGAGGGGTAGATTCCTTCAGAAAGTGGTTCTTAGGAAATAAGCTAGTAGTTTGTCTTTCTAATTTGGTTGGATTAGAAGCCAAAAGTTAGGCTGAATGAATAAATATGTCATCCATGCCCATGATTTGTTCTTTGCTAATGATTAAGGCAGCTTCTTCATTTTCACAGTGAAAAAAAGATAGAAGGGCAATGCAAGAATCTAAATGCCATAGGAAATCCTGGGGGGGGGGCGGAAAAAAAGCAAAATGTAACGCAAGATGAAAATAAACTGCAAATAGTAAGCCCCTGTTCTAAGACTTATGAGCCCTTTAGTTTCAGTCAAACCTAAAATTTATTTGAAAAGCATTTACAATGTGCAGAATGGAGAGACAGTCTTTCAACTCAGACAAATTCTCCAAGCACAGCACTAAAAATTTTTCTTAAAGTCAGAAGATCTGTTAACACCGTAAATAAATCTTCATGTAATTTTTTGTTTTCCATCCAAGAAGCTTGAATGTTTCAGTGATAAGCCTGTTTTTTGGGTTTTTTTCCTAATTATTTGGCATGAATTTTTTGCTTTGCTTAAACATTTTCACAGTGTGATTGGAAAACTTTTACCTAATTTTTATTCATCACCTGTTAGACTCATTAGTACGAAGAAAGCTGCACCAGTGCTCTGAAACAAAATATGCACTGATTCATCATAGTCTTGTACTAGTTAAAACAGGTAATATCYCTACTTGGATACAGGTAGCCTGTACCTTCAAATCAGCCTAAGATATTACAGGAACTGCTGACAASAGCAGAAGAAGGGTTGCAGAAAAGACATGAGTCAAGTAGCCACAAGTCAGTGGTTTAGGTTTCATTTGATTTTTTGTTTAAGTTCACATATGCTAAATTTCCTTAAAAGCTTRTTCTTCATAAACTGAAATATAACCTATACAGCACATAGAACCAACTCTTCTCAATACACAGAACTTCAGTGAAGGTTTGTGTGGGTTTTACATATATGTTATTAATGTAAAGGAAACTTTGAAATACTTCATGCTCTTCTGTTTTTTCCTTAGTAATGTGTTCCTTTTTTAAAAAAAACACTAGTGAATGAGGGTCTTTTCCACAGAAAAAGTGTATGCAGGAACAATCCGTTAAAAATATTTACCTTTTTAGGCCCTAAATGGAAATTGAAGCTGTTCATGTTSCCTAGCTGGAATTGATTGGTTTGTATTTGTTGTGGCAGGTAACTATCCACCATCTCATAGACTCCATATGTCATTCAGCCTAGATTCTCCAGTCTGCAGGATGACAGGGGAGCATGTATCTGCCTCTACTGATCCTTTTTATCCAGTTGGGAAGCATAGAACTAGTTATCTTGTCATGAATAGAAAGGAATTAGGAGTTGGGAATACACATAAATATGCACATACACTCAGACACACATAAATCTGTATGTATATGCGAACACATACAGAGAGTGGAGAATTATTCTACCTGTTTCACTGTACTGAATTTGAGAGTCCAACCATTCCAGACTCTGGAATATGAGGTAGAAACATTGATTAAAGGAAGTCCACTATGAGAAGAAAATAAAGCACCAGTATTCCAATTTATCTGCAAGCATTTTTCTATTCCTTGTGTTATTTATTTAAATAAGGTTTAGTTACTAAGTCTGAAGAAATGGTAGAGTAATAATAATAAAATTTTAAAAGCAGCACCACAGAGAAGTAAAGAAGAAGTATTCTCTGGGGAAGACATTTTACTGTTTGTAAAAGCTAGTATAAGAGGCTATGTTCTGCCTGTGTGCTCAATCACTGAATATTCTGGCTGCATTGAAAGTGGGACACTAAAAACTATACTGTAGTCTTCTCYTTCTGTAGAATGTTTCTGAAAGGATTGGCAGGAGTTTTTACTTAAGCACTATTTTCTTTTACTAAAACCATGGTGCACTGATTCCCATAGGGAATGCAATGTAAAGATAGTGTAATGRGTCTCCATCAACTTTTGAAGAATTATTTCAGAATCATTACAGATTCAGTCCTGTAATTCCAAAACAGTTCTGCATTATGCTGCAAATTTACTGACAGCACCAAAATGAATCGCCCTGCTGTTATTGTTGTTTTACTTATTAATTATAGTCCTTCCAGAGCTGCATTCTTGACTGTTCCTACTTCATAAAAAGGACCAGTGATAGTAGTAGTATCATGCAGCAGCCAGTAAAGACACACCTGGTAAAGACACACCTGTAAGGAAAGGTGATACAGAAAGCATGTAATAGGTCTGTGGTGGTAATACCACCATTGTTCAAAGTATTGTAAAAGACTTCCCCTGAATGAGAAGGTATTGCGGCTATGTTGAGAAATATGGTCTTGCTCCAGCTATGACATATGAATTACTGATTTAATATCTTATTTCTTCTTTTCTTCATTGTGATAAAAGAAAAATGTCTAATGCAAAGCAAATTATAGTTCTAATAGCTCCTTTGGTCACATGCCTGATTCTCTTGTGATGTCTACCATGTCTATCTTTCTTATTTTTTTTTGCACCTTTTCCTGATGTCTGCTCATCAGCATTTTGGACCCATGGGAGTCCAGGACATTATTCAGTTATTACATCATTGGCATCGTTGTGGTATAAAAGCTCGTCAGCAAAGCTAACGTTAGCCCTTTTTTCTTTTTTCTCTCCTCTCTTCTTGTTTTTTTCCAAATATGTTGCTTCATTGTTTCTCCATGTTCATGTTGTTTTTGTTGGCAGATGTCCTTACATCTTTACATCCTTACGTCCTTACAAAGAAGGTAGTAACTTCTTTGTTATCTCTGYAGAATACAGCGTATTCTTTAGCTAAAGATTGGGTTGTTTGCTATTTTTTATTCCATCTGTTCCATTGTGTTTTATAATTAAAGGTGATTTGTTACCTAACATAATCTTAATATTCAAATACTGCCTCTAGATGGTTAAAATATTTCAGTGTATAAGAAATGTTCTATTGTTTTTTTAGAAGAAAAGTAGACTCCATTTGTATCAGCAACCTGCTAAGTCTAGTAGTGGTGAGTAATTTATAGTCTGCTGTTTCTGGCTGTTTGCAGTTCTTTGCCTTAGTTACAAAATACATATGGTTCTGAAGCTATTTGCATAGCCATAGGAAACTCCTCCTGAAATAGGTTAGCTGCATAASTTTTTGTTTTGTTTTTTTATTCTTTTCCTACAAGACAAAATGTTTCATATAATTTGAAGTCCTTGTCTAAAGGCTTCAGTCTATCCATCAGCTTTTATCTGAATTCACCTTAGAATATATATTTTTTTTTGTCCTGGCAAAAGAACTCAGCAATACAATTTTGTGTTGTCTTCTGTTGACTGAATAATGGAAATTCCATCAAGGCCCCATTTGGAAAAATCAACTTTTACAACAGTTCAGGTTACATAGGATTAATTTAATCCCCTCTGAAAAAAGAATTTCCTTTTTTATATTTGTTATTTCTGATGTTTCATTTTTTCCATGGGTTCCTTTTCATTATGTGAGAAAATGAACAGACATCTTAGAGGAGGACTTTCAAAGTTATGTTGTAAAACTTAAGTCTTTACTAATTTGGTGGTTTTATACATATATATATTTATCTTAATCTAATTTCTCAAATACATTACATAAATCAACTCCAGATAGCAATTTCAGACATTCTTAGAGAAAACACAGTGAGGCATTCTGGGGTTTGGGTTTCTTGTACAGTTGTTCTTGCTTGTTTTGGTGTGGGGTGGTTTTGGTCTTTTATTTGTCAACAGTGAAATGCTTTTGTGGGATCTTTTAATTTTTGTGTACACCTAATATGTTTTAGATTTCCATCCTAAGTGATTACTAGGTGGGTTTCTTTCAGATAAATGCAAGTCCAGTTTACTGCAGTGCTTGAAGTTAGGAATGAAGCATTTTCTGACCTTTTGAATAATCATATGAGTGGATCTCCCTAGAGATCCTTTCCTTCTCCCAGATTATGTGAGTTTYATTATTATTTATTCTGATAAGGTGAAATTGCAATCTCTCTCTCAGAGAATCAGTTGTTTGTGACTCATGACCTAGTTTTGATATAGCACAGCATTATAACTTKGGCATAGACATCTGGGAAAACTGCTAAACTGTGAGAGAGTACCTAGACAAGAGCCATACAAGATCAGAAAATGTAAAATTGCAAGCTGTGGTGACACTGTTGAAGTGTGGATACTTAAGCAGTATTGAAGAGGTAACAGACTAACATGAAAAAAATCAAGAATTTTAAAGAAAAACCAGAAAATCAGAAGATGGAAACTCAGCAACACTGAGGATTATCTTCTTTTAAGGAGTAGTAGGGTCTAACCCTTCCCAGCCTGACTGACAACTGCTTGGCCAGCAAAAACTCATTGGATGTGTTACAGAGATGGTGAACACATTAAATCTTAGCCCAACAGCTTGCTYATCTTAGCCATTTGCTGTGTGCATTAGTCAATTACCTTCTTCTGCTTTCAAGGATATSTTTCTTGCTGAATCTCTGCACAAGGTAGAGGGTTTGTGAATGAAAAATTCTCAAGACAGAGATTCAAAAGCTAGCTTTGAACATAAATGTTAGCAGCAAAACATGGGTTTTTTCTCACCAATTTTTAGCAATACCATTTATGTACACAGGGGCAGCAGAATGTTTTCTACATTATTCTCCATTGAAAAATGTTGGTTTGTTTGTATATAGCTGACTCATGTCATAGTTACATGAGCAGCTTTTCTTATCACAATGAGCTTTAAGCTCATTATAAAAAAAAAATAAAAAATTACAAGATAGCCCAGAATTCTGGATTTAGAGATGTTTGAGGTACATAAAGGCAGAAGTAAGCACTGAATTGGATTTATATTTTGAAAATAAAAATAAGTGTGTGAGAAAATGTCATACCCATTATACTTATGATTAAATTTAAATTCCATTTAAACCCTCATTTCTATCAATATTTCCCCACTCTACTTTTTTTTGTTACTTTAAAAATAGTCTACTGTCATGGTTTAATCCCAGTCAGCAGCTAAGCACCACACAGTGAATTGCTGACTCCATGCTCCAGCAGGATGAGGTGAAGGGAACTGGAAGGGTAAAAATGAGAAAATTTGTTTGAGTGAACATTTTAATAATTCAAATTTAAAAAAAATATATATATAATAACAATAACAATTCTGGTAAATTATAATGAAAATGAAAATGACCAAGTGAAAGAAATAAAACCCTAAAAARACAGGTAATGTAAATGCAAACAATGGTACACAACAAAACGAATAACGCCCATCCAATGTAACAGCCTCCAGGTATACCAGCTCCTCATCTATTGCTGATCATGATGTCACAGGGTACACTTTATCTCTTCGTTCTGCTAGAGTCACTTGCCCCACCTGTCCTCTCAACTTCTTATGCCCCCTCATCCTGCTCACTGATCCAGCAGGACGGA
Organism: Alauda arvensis; assembly: GCA_902810485.1. Classification (NCBI taxonomy): domain Eukaryota; kingdom Metazoa; phylum Chordata; class Aves; order Passeriformes; family Alaudidae; genus Alauda; species Alauda arvensis. The sequence goes on from CADDXX010000112.1 coordinate 1,299,993, forward strand.
AAGATCAGCCCTCATCTCTGTGTAAACATTACTCAGCGGTAACAGAAATATCCCTGTGTTATCAACACCATTTCCAGCACAAACCCAAAACACAGACCCATACTAGCTACTGTGATGAAAATCAACTTTACCTTTGCCAAAAACCAGCATATTGTCCACCATTGATTCTACGCCATTTTTATCCTGCTCAGGTCCCACACTATCCAATACATCCTCAATTACCACCACACCACTTCCCAGCTTAGGGTAAGGAAATTATATCTTTATATTTGTCAATTGGCCATCCCTGTGAAATGTCAAAATGTCCATAAAACTTAGAATCATAGCGTGACAAAGCTCTAAACTACATCCCCTTATCAGAAACCAAGACAGAGAAAAAAAGCCAAAATTTAAACTTTGACTTTTATTCTGTTAATTTTTCAAAGAATTTATAAGAACTCTGCATTTCATGCTTCAAACTTTTCTCCATGTATACAGTATACCACTCAGCTCTCTTAGTGGAGTAGCACCGTCTTACAAAATAGCTCATATTTTGTCTTACTGGGTTGAGTTTCTCTACAGTGTTTCTCCAGTTCATAAACATGTCAAGCATTTTTTAGATATTGCATTTTTCAGTGGTTGAGRCAAAAAATATTCCGGTAAAATCTGTGCAATGTTAATGAAGCTATTCACTCTCACTGAAAAAATAATTGACTGAATAGAGAGTTTCTTGGGTTTCTTCATCATAAGTGAGTAACTAGAATTACATCTTTTAAAAATAAATATCTATCCTGAGATATACCTCTTAGGGAAAAAAATCCAACAAAATACACAAAGAAAAAATATCCCCTCAAACACTTCTAGACATTTAGTGATTGTGATTTAATGAAATGAACAYTAAATCCATTAATTTATAGGGTTGCAAGAAACATTTCTTATTTGATTTAAAACTTATTTATGGATGCTGCCTGACAAAAAAAAATATGACAGCTTAATGCTTGTGTTATATATTTTTGGTCTGTAAAAATATTTTTAAAAGGTGGATTTGGCACTGAGAATGTTGGCATAAATAATTTTTTGTATACCTAAAATCTAAATGGAAAAAAAGACAAGATGATAAAAAACTGGCAATTATAGCAGACAYTGAGTGGCAGGACAGCCTGGGAGGTTTTTAAAGTTCTAGTAGTTTGTAAYGGAATGAGGAAAAATTGATTTCAATTTTTTGTCCAAATTAAGGGAATGTTTTTATTTAACACAGTATTTTTTTTTAATGTTACAGAATCAATCATGTTGGAGAAGACCTTTAAGGTCATCAAGCCCAAACTATGACCTAACACCACCATGCTTTCCATAAACACCTCCAGGGAGAGTGACTTGACCACCTCCCTGGGCAGCCCATTCCTCTACCTGTAAAGAAATTGTTCTTARTATCTGACCTAAACCTACCCTAGTGCATTTTTGGAATTATGTCTTCTTGTCCTATTGCTGGTTGTGTGGAAGAAGAGGCTGAGCCCTACCTGGCTACAACCTCCTTTCATSCAATTGTGGAGAAGGATGATGAGGGAGATTTTTCCTCTAAGCCYCTCTTTCTCCAGGCTCAACAACCCCAGCTCCCTCAGCCACTCCTCATAGGCTGTGCACTCCAGACCCTTCAACAGCTTCATTGCCCTTCTCTGGACATACTCCAGTATGAGTGTCATGAGTGAACTGTGTGGCCCAGAAATCAACAAAGATTCAAGGCATGGCCTCACCAGTGCCAAGTACAGAGGAAGTATCACCTGCCTGGTCCTGCTGGTCACACTATTTCTGTTACAAACTGTTGCAAGCAGCCCTCTTATTAGAGGGTAAAAATGAGCTGAGGCACAGACTTMTTGTTTATCACAGCCTGAAAAGGATCCTGGTTTATTCCTCTTCACGGCTTAGCCATTCTGACTCCAGCTACTCACAGACTCCAGCTCCTACTGCAGGTTTCCCTTGCAGCCTTTGACTGCTGGTTATTTCCTGCTAAACCATGACTACATTTATTAGTTTGCAGCCTCTGAAGGCAGGCTTTTACCCAGCTAGACTGAGACTGCAGGTTCCAACAACAGACCCAGACTGACCTCACAGCAGTGATGCTCTGTCCCAAGGATCCTTCTTCATGATCCTCTCATTTCCACTTCCTCAAGACGCCTCTCCTTCATGAGTGGCCACCAGCTAACTACTCCCTTTTATCACATTTATCTTTATTGTGTATAGCTGTGACTCATCAGGGGTGATCTGTTACTTATCAGGGGCATTGTTTTCCCTTCTCCTACAACAAACTGGGATGCCATTGGCCTTCTTGGCCTGGGCAGAGTGCTGACTAAATCAATTTTTTTTTATTATTAATAACTAATTGTAGAAAAATAGTTAAATTATTTACAAGGGACTACTAATTATGAAAATGAATTTAATAATAAATTTTCCAGCATTAGGTAGGAGCAAAGGTAGCCTTCTAAAATAATTTTTTTATATATTTAAGATACTAGGTCCTCCTGATTTTTTAATTTGTGCAGTCTTTTATAGCATGCTATTTTTTGGTCAAGGAAAATCATTAAATGGGATAAAATTGTGAGGGAAAAAGTTTATATAGAGTACACCTTATTCTGGTTGCGATATTCTGTGCTTAGATAATCATCGGGTAATCATTGCTTACTATCCTAGTTGCAGATTACTTCAATTAGAATACATTAATGAAAGATGGGCTGCAAAGAAGCTACATTGGTTAAGACATATATGCAGGCATAGCCAGGGGCAGTGTGAAGTGAAGCATAACTCCTGTCTTTGGAAAGTCTTTCTGCTYCCCTAGTATGCAAATGTCTTGTGATTTTTCTTAAGGATCTAGATTTCATTTACACAAATCCAGGATATCAGTGCAAGTCAGTGGTCCCTAGACCACCATGGTTTTGGCTATTCCTTTGTTGTTAAATTAGTCTTTGGGATCTTAAGGGATTAATGATTTATTCTGAATTGATAAACACAAAAGTGTTCAGTATTCATTTCATACATTAATGTCCTGCAGTTTAATTCTCCTGATAATTAAKACTGTTCTGTAGGGGGTGTGTGTAGCAAAAATCAAATTGTCTGGTGCAATTTTTTTTTWTTATTTTGATAAACCATTAGAAAATWAAAGCATTATTGGAACACTGAAAACATGAAATTATTTTCCTTCTTCTGTAGCTAAAGGGAGAGAAAAAAACACAATAATAGTTTGGGAGATTCAAGCTGAAAGAATTTAACTATTAGGATCCTGAAAAAAAAAAATAAAAAAATAAAAACTTAAGAATTTGGTGTTTCTTGAATAAACAAGGCTTATGAAACTGCAAATATCTAAACCACATTTTGATCAGGAAGTAGATTTTAAAGTGCAAAATTTTGAAATATTTTATGTTACAACTGGGGACACAACCTCTCCAAAGGAAAACATTAAGAAAAGTAGGAAGAGTCAGTTAWGCTTTTTAGAAAGACTGCTACAAGCAAAAGTCAGAGCTATGGATGTTTCTACTGAGACTGAGGCATTTGCATCATCCACTCCTCAGATGTAAGAAAATTAGAAGAAAATTACTAGAAGAAAATTATGTGTATTTAAAGGGTCAGAGCACTCAGCTATGGTTGTGGCAGAGCCAGTGTAAGGGGTTCTGCTTCCCCTGCAGTTGGTTGGGACCTGCGTATTCAGCATCTCAGAGGAATGCTTTGACTGACCTACATCCAAATTCTCATATCAAGTCTTTGTTAAGAATTATTGCATTTGCCAGAGAGAGAATATGCACATAGARCTTAGGAGATGGAATATCCAGCTTTATGTAAAATATTTACTTCACTGAATAATTAGTGAAGATCTAGTTAAAATTGTTTTGAGCAGTGTAGAGATTCTGAGGTTACACTTATGCTATTTAGTAAGAGAAGGCTAGGGAGGGAGCTTGACTGCTGTGATTACTGACACTGCACTGGTGTTAGCTTGCTTTCTGATCCTCTTTGGGCCACTGAGATACTCCTGTTAGAAAAAGGACAATCTGAAAAGAAATGTGAACACAAGACAATCTCTGCCACTTATCCTTGAAGCCAGGGATACRTCCTTACCTCTCTCTTATCTAGCAACATATTGCTCAGGGTCCTTTTCCTAGATAAGAGAGAACATATTTTAGCTCCTGCAATATACAAGCATAGTCTTGTTCTCTGGCCCATGAAAAGTGAAGGTGTTTCAACAAGGCAGCATAAAAGAGAACAATCTTCTGGCTCTCTGCCTATAATCAATTTTATAAGCTTCTGGCTAAAGCATCCACCTAAAAGATGTTGGGTCMGATTGAGTGACTGAGCTGTGTCATYCTTCAGCCTGAGTGAGTGGAGTACTGGCTGAGTTACTGAACAAAAGGGATGCACAACGCGCCAGGTCACTGTGTCTTCTACAGTATTGAACACTGYAGTGATTTCAGTCAAATAATTATGGGACTGGATTTTGTGATTAGCATAAGCAGAAGGTGACCTAGGTTTTATRGCCTTGAATGGTTTAAGAACAAACTGCCTTTCTGAGAAATTGTGCCAATGTATTGGGAACTTAGTATGTCCTGTAGAAAAYGTAGGATATTTTCATGGTTGTATTTCCTTTCAAGGACTTTGATACCTCAGCAGGTAGGCAGCAACTGGTATACATTCTGAGGGACATTTTGGGATTTTTACATATAATTATGCTTCAAAAAATTATATATTATATGTATGATTTCAATAATTTGCAGATTTTATCCAAAGAAAATTTATTATTTCAGTATGTAGCACAGAGTAGGAAGCAAGAAAACCTTAATAAAATATCCCTGTCACAGCATGGCTCTTTTATGCTTGGAATGTGTGAACTCAAATTTACCTGTTTGGCATTTGTTTTTGCCAAATGAATGTTTCTATTAAATGGCAAAGCTTCCTTGCTCATTATAAGAACACTTTGTATTAAAAAATAACATGTCATGAATAAATACAGTAATTAYAAGTCTACCTCCATATGTGAGACTGAAGTTAAAATCCTTTTCATAATACTGATTTATCCATTTCTACTAGTTTCCAGATGCTACTAATTGCTACTAATTCTACTAGTAGCAATTAGTTGTTTCAGATTTTTTAATTAAAKGGGTATAGTAGTACCATTTTCATTTCATGTCCTAGTCCTAAATGTGCAAGCAAAAAATTAAATGAATTTTGATAGGCTTTAATTTAATATTTTGATCAACCCTCTTCTTCAAAGTTTGACAAAAGGTTCCACATGAGAACAAAATATTCCTAATGAAAAAAAATCATGAAGAAGAGAGAAAATTGATTACTCTTGTGACATTTTCAAGGCTGAACTCTTAGAACATGTCACATTTAYAACAGTATATGCTTTCCACACAGAAGAAAGAAAAATCCCAGAAAGCAAGCAAACAAATAGTCTCAAGGTTAAAAAGAAGACAAGTTCTTAGAACCAGGATGGTGTAYCTTTGTTTAGCTTTTCATTTGTTTCTTCCTTTTGTGAATTACATAAAATGGATTGGTTATCTGTCTGGTGAAATCCTCACCTGGTTTCTGTTTGTTTCTCATAAATGTACTGTTTCCTTGCATAAATCCCCTTGACATTTGGAAKCATTCTCTTTTAACACTAAGAGAACATTGTGCACAGTACTGAAAATTATAAAAGCTAATTCCACAGAAAGAAGAGAAAAAAGTCTACATTTTGACATAGTGTTTMATAATTTTAATGTTATTATATGCCATCATACCAAAGGGAATTTGATCATATCTRCATTTTGACAATGTTTCTTTAATTAACAAACTTGGATGATGCTGTGACTGTGGKCCAGACCAGTGTTTATAATTTAGGCCTGTAATCTATGAAATGCAAATCTGTGCTCTGTGCAGGGGTAGTATGGGTTATTTACAAGATGCTGTTAGGGCTACTGTAATCTCATCAGGGACACATCAGAAAACTCATCTCCTGAAGCAKAGAAAAAACATGGTGAAATTGTTAGTGGCTGCAATCTTAAATTATGCATGATTGTTGGTGGCTCATAGTGTGAACAAATGTTGTAATGTACCTTTAAAGATTTTTATTTTTTTCCTAACCCTCCACTCTATCTGTGCTGCTCAAGGTGATAGAGAGATCAAGTTATGGAATRCCCAGAGTTTAAATTGCTTTGCTTCATTTATGTTTTTAGGAGCTGTGTGTTTATTTTGCCATACTTTATAACCGTACTTATGCCGCTGTTCATGTACAACTACTCTGTGTCCATAGTGCAGCAGGAGATACAGTTCRATATAATGTCACTGTCACCARGCAWCTCTCAATAAATTTATTGCTCTGTCCACTGTTTTGATATGCTACAGCCATTATGGAAGAGTTAACTACTCTTTCAATAGGAGCAGATGGAAAAGGAACAGATTAGGAAARTCTTTTTGATTAACTGCTTTTAGTACTTTAAGATACTAGAAGGTTGGAGACCTTGGTTTATRTTACTCTGACAAGGTTAAAGAAAAATTACCCCGGAAAGCTGCCCAGGAACTGTCAGAATCAGAGTCCTCCTTGTCAAATACTCCAAACAGATTCTACAAAGCTCTTGTATGCAAGCTTTCCTTTACTGTTTWGAAAAAGTAGGAATCAAGGTCTCTAGCTCTGCAGTCTACAACATAAAAAAATAATTCTGTAATCAAAGCTGTTTTTCCTTCTGTTCCAAGTGAATGAAGATGAAGCTATTACAAATAAAACTCTGATGCATGAAAATCATACAGGCTTCAGATAGATTGAGAGGTTGTGTTTGTTTTTAATAAATCAGATGAAAATCACACCAGATACAGTGTTACAATTTGTGTAAAAAAAAAAAAAAAAAAAAAAAAAAAACCAAACCAAAATTCAGCCACATTTAAAATAGAGTTTACTGCATGATACATGAAAATCATAGAATGAAAATATGTTTTTATTTAGAAGGGGTATTAAAGAATACCTAGTTCCAACCCCCTTGCCATGGATAGTTCACCTTCCACTGGACTAATTTGCTCAAAGCCCTGTTGAATCTAACTATTAACACTTCTAGAGCTTGTGCATCCAAAATTTCTCTGGGAAACTTGTTCCAGTGCTCATCATACTCACAGTAGAGAACATCTTACTAATCTGATCTAAACCTACTCTGTTTTAGTTTAAAGCTTTTGGTCCTTGTCATGTCACTACACACCCTTATAAGAAGTCCCTCTTCAGYTTTGCTGTAGTTCCCCTTCAGGTACTGGAAGGCTGTTATTAAGGTCTCCTCAGAGTGTACTCTTCTCCAGGCTGAACAACCCCAACTCTCTCAGCCTGTCTTCATAGAAGSGGTGCCCCTGTCCTCTGCCCATCTTCGTGCTGTTCCTCAGGACTCACTCCAGCAGGACCACGTCCTTCTTACATTTGGAGCCACAGAGTGGATGCAGTACTCCAGGTAGGGTCACACTAGCAGGGAGTAGAAGGGCAGAATCCCTTGATAGCTGGCCAGTTGGCTTTCTGGGGYATGAATACACACTGATGGATCACATTGAGCTTCTTATGCATCACCACCACCAAATCCTTCTCCCCAGTGCTTCTCTCAATCCTGTGTCTGCTCAGCTTRTATTTATAGTTGGGGTTCTCCTGACCCAGGTGTATTTGGTAATGTTGCAATTAATGAGATTCACACAGGCCCACCTCTTTAGCCTGTGGAGTCCCCTCTGGAGAGCATCCCTTCCCTCCTGTGTGCTGACTGCACCACACAGTTTGATGCCATTGTCAGACTTGCTGAAGGTGAACTCAGTTCAACTTTCCATGTCATTGGGACWGTGTCAGATGCTTTCCACAAGTGCTGATAATTATGTCTGTAAGATTCTAGCATGCTCCTCTCTGTGAAAAATTTTAATATATTTCACTAATGTGAATATATTTTATTAATGACAATTATACATATGAAACCCACATATTGCTTTGAAATATATTTCTAATTTGACTAATATTTYGGGTTAACTGTTTACAAAAGCTATTATATTTTTTTTCTCCTCAAATTATCATAAAATCATAAAAAAAAAGAAAAACTGTAGAGCAGGTTGCACAATCAATGGGATGAAACGTAGTTTTGTATTTGGGTAAAAGCATTCCTAAGTCATCTTCAAAGATCTAATTTATAATGTAAAGTGCAACTATGACCAGTTGTCAGTTCTCCTCTGTGTATAAATGTTATTAAGCCATGTCTAGGATGATTGATGAATTGTTAATCTAAGTCTTTTGGGATTCAAACATTCAACATTAAAAACCAAGACATAATTACRGATTTCCAGCCTTCAATATGCTGCCAAAATACAGGTCATTTTAAGGTATGCTCAGACTGAGGCTGCAAAAATGTCTAGTCATGCATACAAAACTTTAAAAAAGCCCTCTCTTTTTTATATAAAAATTTAACATACATATTTTATATTTTCTGTCAGTGTTACTATAAAATTATACAGATTGGCTTTATCAAAGAATAAATATATTCTATCTAACAATGATCAGCTCAACATAAGAAATGTATGGTTTGTTGGTGGGATTCTGAAATAAGTTTTGCAGACTAAAATCTAACTTGAGAATTTTTCTCTTCACATATAACATTTTATGTTTATTCTGTGTTTTTTGGCCCCCAATAAAGAAAAAAAAAATATTGCCAATTTTTTCATTACACTGAAATCAACCCATAATTATATGTGTGGTGAGTTTTGTGTTTGAGAAATTTTATGAGTTCTAGAAGAACCAACCAAATCAAAAGAAATGAAACTATGATAAAACAAAAATCCCATTATTTAATTCTGATGTATCCCTGAGGCTTGCCCGGGAAGATGAACCCAAGAGATATATTTATCATCACAGTGAGATCTGAGTTTACTGTTCAAATGTCAGGAAAATGATTTTTTAATAACTGGTATCATAAAATCACCAGTGGGGAAGGCTGTTTATTTCAGCTGCAGTGCAGCCTTTGTTCTCTGCCAGTTCCTGAAATCATTATTTGAAAATCATCTCCATAATAGATGAGAATCTTCTATTTTTTGAAAACAACCACTGCTTAAAACAGTTGTGGAATCCTTACTTGAACAAAAAGCGCTAGTAAGAAATAYAGTAGAACAAAGACTGATACAGAAACTTTTATATATTTTGTATTGTGTGTTTCTATCACAGCACAGATTTGTTTTTCACATTTTAAATAACTACTTAAYATAGAATGCATTCAGGAAGAGGAAAAAATGTCAGATTACCTAAACTCAGCATATTTTATGCACTCAGTCTAAGAGATAATGCTTACATGAGACTGAAATTTGAGATTGCTTTTTGTCCAACTTGACAATACACAGACACCTACTCAAAAATTATTTGTCCCTTTGAAGTGGAACATAGTACAGCAGAAAATGGTAGCTATCTGTGGTCCTCTGTGATAACTATTGCAATATCAGTGGGAAAGACAGCCTATGTTAAAGGCTTCCAAGGCACTAAACATTTTATGGAGTGCAATTTGAGTTCAAAARGTAAGGAGTAATTCTGGCAAATCCTCTGACATGCATCCCTGAAGTTTGCAGTTCATTCAAGCTATGCAGTTGATGGAAGAGTACTAATACTGTACCATGATTAAAAAAAAAACCAACAAAATCAGTGAGCTCGTATAAATCTAAATTTGTTAATCTGACACTRGGCCTGGAGATAATAATACAAATCACTGATTAAAAATCTTTTGGTTTAGAATTAAAGGAGAGTAATATGCTTAATGCCAGTCAAAACTGTKACAAAAAAAGTTTGCTTTTCTTTTTATGAGAGTATAAATTTAGCCCACAAATGTAACATTTATTCAGTATTTGATTTCTTCCTGTGAATCCTTTGATTGAAAACATTTGTACACACACACAGAACTGGCATAGCACAATATGAATGGAAYGGAATCTAGATGCATAATTAACATCTCAAATCCCACTATTGGTGGGATCTTGATTGAAGGGGGTGGTTTTGGCAGGGTTGAATAGAAATCACTACTAAGTCCTATGAAATACAATACTTCCTCTGGGAATAATCTAGAAAAAACATAAATTGCTATTGATAAAACAGAAAGATAGAGGAAATTATCTTAAACTAGAATTTTAATCATATAGAATGTTGTAATGAGTTCATCTTGTGCTACCTCTTCAGCAAGCTGGCTGTTAATGTAGTGGAGAGCAGTAACAGGACTTATCATACAGAAAGTATGGAAGGAAACAGACTTTGAAAATGGGGCCATTGCCTTGAATGATATTCAGTATTTACAGCAGATAATTAATTTATTGTCACCTCYCTCTGTGACTTAGGGTTAATAAAAAGTTAATAGAAATTTTGACCATAAAACCAAGCACAGTATGTGTTTTTGTGGGAAAAAATCAAGCTTCTCCTAGGATCTTTGATCTAGAGAAGAGGCTGCATCAAAAACTACTGAGTCAAGGGTAAACCCACATATATTTAAAGATGAAGCATGTCAGAAATATTTTGCAGTGGAATCTGCATTTTTTGAGATCATGAAATTTCTCTATATGACTCTGCATCCCTAGGCTATAGAGTCACACTTAATGACTTTGGCACAGTGGGGAATAGTCACAATAAATATAATAGTTTGTGTCATATATCAGATTTAGAAGATGATCTAAACCAGAATTTCAACATTATGTTCAGAATTCAATACTATGCTACCTTAGAAATAAAATAAAAATTCAACCTTAAAGAAATATAAARGATGTGAAAGAGAAGAAATAATGGCATAAATAAAGACTAGTAACAAGGAGGACTGAAGAAAATATAAGATTAGAAGACACAGATACTCTCATTTTGATGGAGTGACAACAGTCAATATCTATCACAAATTATTTTTGCTTGAGTATCAATGGAAAAGAGTTAACAAAGTGTTTAAAATTGTCATGATTGCACAGTTCTCAGTTATTGCATTATGAATACCAGTGGATTGGAAAAAAAACATAAAGAAAAAACAACAAGCAAACAAACTAAAACAATAAGGCAATGAGCTGAGGAATTTTGCCTCTGTAGAACCTAAAAGAATATAATTTTTTACATGTACTCTTAGTAAATACTCAGCAGGAGGTACACTTTTATTGCCTGGGAGATTAACACAGTGATGGAATGCAGCTTTTCTTGACTAGCTTCCATGATTCTTTGGAGTTGAATTTTGCAATAATTTTCTCTTAAGGGTAAAAACTTTTGAAAATGGTCATGAAATAACTTGTGTAGGAGTGGCATGGCATCCTATTACAGCTATTTCAGAGAAAGGGGAGCTAACCAGTATCAGATAAGAATATGTTTTGCCAGTTGCTCTATACAGTGGTATCTATTTGCCAAGAGTGAAAATGTAAAGTCACACTTGTCTTTAAAACAAGTGTTAAACAACAAATTTCAGCATAACTCCAGTACAACCCACATATGATACTTTAAAATTCCTTTTAATTAACAAAACCCACTAAAATGCTAATTAAGACAATGTATGTAGATCTATTCAAGTTATTATAAAGTTTAAACTAAATCAATATAACAATATAGAAAAAAAAAATCCTAGCAAAGCTACTCTTCTGCTATTATGGATGAACAAATATTAACTTCCACAGAATTTCATTGTCTATAGATGAATATTTGGCTGCCAATCTCAGATTTCTTTCAGCAGTGAACAGAAGGAGGTGATATTTGAAAATTCATAGTMTTTTTGTAGCTCACTTTTCCATGAATAAAGGGCTCTGTGAATGTCAAGAATCCCAAGAACTTTAGGGCAATGTCTGGACATCCAGACTCCGGCTTAACCTGAGACAGTCAATAACTCYATCTATCCTTACTTAATTTATAAATACTGATTCCTGTCCTCYGCTCACTTCCCATATTGTGACATCATCAGTGTTTAGATTATGCCTACTCTTTCGCTCAGTTTTAAAATGGAGGGATGAATTTCCCTGTGGAGATGTGGATTTGCCTTCAACGTCTGCAAAAGTAAGCAGAAGTGACTACTTTAAGTGGCTGCTTTTCAGTACTAATGTGAAAGCMAATTAATCCCATAAATGGGGAACTATTTTGCCCTGTATGTGGTTACTCCAGGAAGCATCCTGGTTTTTGTAAGCAAAGGTGCTCTTTCGTCATTGGAAAGCTGGGAAAAATATCATGGAGTCAGTATCTGGGATTTGTAGCAGAAAAAACAGGCAGAGAGRCAGCAAGCTAATAATAAGCATTCTGTCATTTCACTTTAGAAACAACATAGAACAATCKAAAGCAGAGAGTTCATCTCCACGTCACTTATAGGAATAATTATAACTTAGGCGTTCCTTGGGAGAGATTAAAAGAGAGATTTAAAGACTGCCTAGGAAGGAGATAGTGCTTCATTGTTACTGTTACAGAGGCAATCATCACATAGTCGTTTTGCTGTAGTGCAATTCATTGCTTTCTGTTCTAAGTTATGTATATACAGAGAGCAGAACACATTTTTTTCATTTCTTTCAAATCTATCTCTGCATGAATTCAGACCTTTTCTTTTTTTACCTGGGATAAATCACTCAGTTCTTTCAAATGTTTGGTTTTGGTCTCGGTGTAACAGACATCTTACATCATTCCATTTGCTCTTTTCTGGATCTTGTTCATTACATCCCAGATTCTCAAGGCTYATAACCCAAATGAATCAAAGACCCAGCTCTACCCCTGTGCTGAAATGAGCCAGGAATATAGGTTTTCTCCTTAATTCTTCCATTGCATACAATGAAGACTATTTTTAGGTTTTTTGATGTTGGTTATTTTGTTGTTTGGTGATTATTYTTTTGTCCACAGCATGCACATTTCTCTGTCACATCCATCTTATCACTCATAACCCACAAATTCTTCTCTGAATAACTATTACCTAAACACTTTYCCCCCCATAATATTCAGTTGATTTTAAGCACCCTTTTGTAACCTTTATTTCCCTGTGTTGGATTTCTTTCCATTTTTCAGCAGATTAATGGTCTTTCATGGCTGCTTGGAATTTAAATTCCAAGCATAGCTGTAATCTCTCCATTTGTCCAGAAAGTTAAAGACSCAAGAAGAATCCAATACAGAAATGGAATATGTTGTGGGAAAAAAAAATGTGTCCTCTACTTTTCTAAGCTGAGCTAGAAGTTCARCTTAGAGTATCAAAGCAATATTTTCCTATGACTATGGAAAGGGAATAATCACATTTTGAAATAACACAAAATCCCCAAAATGTACATGGCTTAAAAGTATTATACTAGCTATTAAGTATAAAATACTTCTGAATAAACATTARCCTTTCAATTAAATTCAAAAGGAGTTCTCAAAATCACAACTAGAAGAAAAATAATTACAAAGAACTTTCTTTACAAATATGGATTACTCTGTACCAGGGCATGTCTGATTCTTAGACAATTTCACCAGCTGTCATAAATTTTACAGTTGCTAAAGTGCAATAAATCACGGAAATACAGGCACTGAGGTATAGGAAGTTTATGTATCACTGAACATGTTTACAATCCTCATGATCAAGAAAAGTTTTCTGGATAATTCTTTCTGCTGGGGTAGCACCAACCACATTTTCTGCAAAGCAACTCTTACAACAGGCATGGGAAAGAATATTAGCAATTGAAAAACTGYTAGTGAAAGCACTAACTTAAAATCAAAATGGAGATATGGACTCTGATATTTAAGAATATGTTATAATGTAATAGGGTACATCTGTATGTTCAGATTATTTAATGCTTTATTGATTTTAATACAGTAGGATTGGATGAAGACTGAGAAATTCTGGTCAAATGTGTATTTATTAGTTAGAGATTATTTTTAGTATTTTTATTATTGTGGTATTTTTGTTATTTTAGTATTTTATACTTAGAATTTTTAGTATATTTATTAGTAGAGATTATTAGTTCTGTACTCTCTGAAATGACCAATTAAAGAGACATCTCTCACTTCAGAAGTGACCTGTCAAATCGATGATGTTGGCATTAAAATCCATTTATGTGAGCTGAAGTGACTGTTTCAAGMAGTGAAGATTTTTGTTTCAGTAAATGTGGTCTGTGGAGTTCTCTGGACTTCATTCAGTTGCTTTCACAAAGATAACTCTTTATACGTGATATTTCATTAAATATCTAGCACATCTTAATTAAGCTGGTTAATATAGGCTGTCTTTGTTTTTCTGGAATAGGGAAATCAGGGCTGAGGTATTAGGTGAATCACATGACACATTTAAATTTGGACACTGAACTATTCTCTAAATTCTACTGGCTCTACCTCCACAGTCTACAATGCACACATCTGGCTTGTGCTTATCACAGTTGCAATGCGATAAAACCTGCTCTGTATGTTTTCATTCTAACTGACCAGGGATGGTAAGTGAGTGGTCAGCACAGCCCATCCAGTTATCACAGAACTGGAGTTCAGTGCCAAAGTTTTATAGTAATAGAGTATTTGAATGCAATTGTAATATTTTCCCCACATTTGTAAAGTACCAAACTTAACGAGATGCATTTTCAGGTCYTCTGACTAGACATACTTCAGAATTTTCCTGTTGGACTACCTGTTTCTTTAAATTGTGAGAATATAAAAAGCATAAATTTTTAAATAAATTATAGGAATGAGACTGATGCTGGTGATTAAAGGGTATATCCGCAAGCAGTGCTTTCAAGGATTTTTACTTCARTGTTGGCAGAACACATTAACCTTTTCTCATTCTAGCAAGTTGATTCATTCCAGCAGTGATTATGGAAGATTATCACATCAAATTTCATGATAGGCCAGATAAATAACTTGTGAAATCCCATGAAAAGTGTTCCTTTAATCATCTATTCCCTCTAATGTGTCTTTAGGGTGTATTCTGCAGATGTTAAATGAGTTTGTGAGTAACTTGAAGCAGCTGCAATATAAAATTACATGTTTGTCCAGTGTATAGCATAATAGGTTATATTTCAGCTCCAGATTAATGGGCATTATCATATTACAAATATCCAACTAAATATATATATACATACAAAAACATCATTAAATGATAATTAAGAGAAAAAAAATTCTAGAAAATTTTGTGGGTACTAKMTTGTGCTGAGCTTCCAAAGAAGCTKCTATACTTCATTCTCTATAACCCCCAAAAGACCATTTCCCACCTTCTGCTATTATTGATCCAAATTATCTGTGTATGAAGGTTCTATTTAGAGCAGGAATTTTTCATGTGGTTTTACCTCACATGAAATATTGAGGTAAAACCACATGAAAAATACCTCAGGAATATTGTTCAGATRGACTGTTGTGTATATTATTGTGGGGAATTACACAATGCAGTTTCATGCCTCAAAACTCCRTTCCATGTAAGGGAAGCAACCACGATGGAACTTGAGATAAGCACAGACGGCAGAGCTTCTATAGCTAGATAGATGTGTMTTTGTGGTCCTGAAAATATGCCTTACAATGAAAGAATGAGTAACTAAGATGACACAAATAGAATGCCAAGAGGCATGCTTTTCATCGGTTATGACAACTTTTAGAGAACAAAATGTCAACTCTGATGTTAAAATAAAATACCCAGTAAAYTGAAAAGAGGACACGCTGAAGTTAGCAATGTTTAAATTGAAAACCAAATATGTTTTGCTTTATTTAGGMTTTTTTCTACATCAGCTCAGTAAAAGGCCAATGGGTTTTCACCAATTTTCCATCAAATTTTGTCTTTAAAGTGGTGGTTTACATTTTTCAGTAGRCTGACCTGAATAATCTGAATGGTACCTTCTTGTCCTAAAAAAGGTAGCTGAAATCTGGAAATGATTGACATTAGCTGCTATGCAAAGTTTCCTCCCACCTGCAATGAAAAACATCTTATTTTAAGGCACTGGGGAAAAAGACTTTTACACACTTKTAGTTCATTTCTCACAAAACAACTTGAGCTCAGTAAGTTCAACAATTGATCTCAGCTCATATTCACTATTTTTTCTTTTAAATCTCATATAATTTCATTCTCCTGTGAAAGATTCACTCATGTCAAAACTTTATTAAAGCAAAATTGTCAGTGCTACACAATATTAATGTCTTGCATCAGCCAAAAATTTTGTTACCTTTAGAGAAGGAAAAAGAGACTGTTCCACTATCTCTGTTTGGACAACTTTTCAACAGATGTCAGGTTTGTAAAAATTTTCATTTTCAGAAGCAGCATCAGCTTTTTCCCCCCACACAGTATCCAAAATGTATGTATATGAAGCATTTTACCACTAATTTCAATGGACTTGTTTAGATTTTCACCTGATTAATTCTGTGTGCATGAACAGGCCGCTCATATCCTCAAAGTTCTTGAAGTTCTTAAGCTTTAAACATTTCCTTTATGAAGTAACATTCATTCTATTGACCTTATTCCATCTTCAACTTTTCAGCATWGTGACTTTTTATAATATAACAGTTAGGAACTATTTACAATAAATTGGAATTCATGTACCCASACACATATAAAACCACTATCCTTCCCCTGTAATCAGACACCACACACTGCTATAATCAAAGACAAGCTCAATTTGGGCAATTTGTTTTAAATATCTTTTTTGCAATTAATGCCTRTAGGGTATTTTTCAGTCCTGTGTAATAACAAAGCCATCAAAAGTATTTATGCATACTGTGTCTCATGTAGCTATCAGCAAAGAATTAGATASATGATTCAGTAAAATAAAGGTTTCTAGTCTATTAAAGTGCAATCAGATTTGCCAGTGATGTTTAGACAGTTCATAACCACCTCTTTCTAAAAAGCTGATAAAATACTGGTGTTATTTACACTATTTGATTAATAGAAATTAAATAGATAGACAGACAGACACTTTGCCCCCTTTAACTATGTGGGAGTTTCACACTTTCAGAATTGTTAACAAGCTTTACACCATAGAGAAATRTATATAGAAAACGTCTAGGATCTCGTCTTCCCAACAGTCTTCAAGGTATTGGGTTGCCACAATTTTTATCCTCATCTTGATCTTTAGCATCATTCTCTAATGGCTGGTGTTTTAGAAACCAGCTATTTCCAACTTGGTAGAAAAATTAAGTCACTCAGGCAGTCGATTTTATGCTATTCCATGTTGCAACTCTACATAGCACCTCTGAATTCATATTTTGTGGTAAATATTATATATAAGATATGAATAGCTTTATTTTTTATGTCTGTCTTTGTCAACAGTTAAATCCTTGTTTTGGCATAATAAATATCTGTTTAAATTTTTATTAGTATTTGTTTTGAAACAACTGAAAAAAGCAAAATTGATGAAGCCGTGTATATATTAAAGTTGGAGGAAAGTAGGATTACATAATTTACATATGCAGGCTCTTGACTATCCCCATTTAAAAKTAGTAGAAAAATGCATGTTTATTATTGACATCCAAACAAGCTAGATAAGGTCCAACTAAGATTACTAAGGTTGTATAAAAGTTGAAATAAAAGTTAAAATTCTTTACTACTCTGAGATTGGCATTTCTTGTGTTTAAAAGCAAATACCAGAGATGTTKGACATACAAGAATAAATCAGGATGGATCTGAAACATCTTTATTGGATTTGTTTGTTTCTTGCTTTTTTACCTGAAGAATTAATGACACAAGTAATGGCAACTGGGATCCAGGATGAAAATCTAGGACTTCTTTCTTTCAGCTGAAGTTCTTTATTCCCTAGGCTATAGAGTCACATGAGCAAAGGAGAGACAAGTTCAGTCAATTGTTTTGGTTTTTTTGCCTCCTTCTACAATACCTATGTTCCATTCTCCCTCTCMTTCTGTGTTTCTCTTCAATTTAGGTGAATGCAAATTAGCAAAAGTCTTGTAGATAWTAAAGATAAGAATAATGACAACAATGTTAACAAAGAGAAAAGGCTTTGACAGACCACAGGTTACTGGAACTTGGATTTCTGCAGAGGACTCTTCAGTTTCAGRATTCTAGAAATAGACAGTTTGGTGGAAATAACTAGTGTCTTCTTAAACACTGTATTTAATTTATTTTCCCCTCAAGAAAAAATCCAATTAAGAATCCAATTTTTGTTCTTGACAGCTATCAGGCAAACTCCTTTTACTCTCTTTCTTTTCACTTTTGGGGTAAGAGTGCTTGAGGCCAATTTGTTTCAAAGTCCTATATMAGAAATGTAGTTTTATTCTGGACACTCTAGCTAAGACAAGAGGTTCAGCATTCCTCAGGCACTGAGAAAGCTGTGAAATACTGTTTGTTGATTGGAGTACAAGTGAGTGATGGCTTTTGAATACCAAAACCAAGACACAAATCTGGATAATTGTAAAAAAAATTCAAATTGCAAAAATTGTTGTTTTGTGAAAACAACATTTACTAATGTAATTTTAAAAATTAATTCTTACTATATAAAGACTATATATAAAAGCTATATAGTAACTATAATTTTATATATTTTGTCCTTTTAGTAAAATCACTCCTTTATTTGTAAAACTTTTTATTTATTCCTTYAACAAATTTTAAGTTTGGTCTGGTATTTCTTCCACAGACCAAACCACCAAGCAGTTATTATCAAGGCACGAGAGTGCTCGATTACACAATCAAAAATCTCCATAATTCATGCTTCTCTCTTTATCTAGAAGATATAATGATAATATGCAATAGGTAAGTAAATTACAGAAAATTGTCTGTTTAAATCTTCATACATATTTAAAAGCTAGAGATTCCTTTGCTAATAAGCCAAGCTCTGCATCAGTCTTTTTTTGTATGGCATCATTATGATCCTGCTGTTTCTGGAATGTTGTTAACCTTGTTCTTCCCAATTCCCTTAATAAAAAACAAGGCTATGAATGCTTTCAGTTGTTATGCCATTCCTATCATATACAGRAGAGCATCTATTATTAACCCAAGTAGATCAAATCATAAACTACATCAGTTGGTTTAGTGGATATTGAGAGAGATTTCAGCACCACTTTGTAGCTGAAGTTCTCAATCTTGCAGAGTGTGATTAAAAAAAAAAAAATATGTATCTTGTTACCGGAGGTATTGATGTACTAAGAACTCTTTTCTGACATTTTTAACTCACCAGAAATAATGTTAAGGTTTCCAAGGGAAATAAGTTAATGTTTATTGAACCCTAATTATTCTAAAATAGTAGTCTGGTGTATTGGAGTTTTTGAGTATTGCTTCTTCTACATAAAATAAAACCAGTATTGTTCCTTTTCTTGCCCAAGATACACCAGGGGCAGCAGCTGACCATTGTTTTTAAAGAGTCTAAATTATAGTATGACATRTGCTGAAAAGATTATGATTTCACTTTATAAGTGCCAGACATCAAATGTTTTAAGTCTTATCCATGGCAAGGTGCAGTTGTCTTCCCATACCATTTTTCTAGAGATTGATATTTTATGTTTAAATGGTGAAATACCAGGTACAAATAACTTCTTGAAGATCTAAAGAAACAGCAGTGTTGGTTTTGCTGGAGTTTGTGGGCATAGACTAAATAATATTCGGCTGCATTATCTAAATAGGAAGTATTTTATCAATATGTGTCATATCTATGTATGTTGCATACAGATCTGCACCTGCTGGGGAAAAATAAAAAATGGAAAACAAACTAAGAAAAAAAATTCCCTATTCAAAAATATACAATAAAAAACCCCACAGCAGACAAAACAACCGGTCCACAGAAGAGATGCAAATTTTGTGCAGCATGAAGAATGGAGTTCTCAAGAGTTAGTGCTATACAACCTTTATAAAATCCCTAAACATCAGCTTTTGACAGTTATAATATTAACATCAATTCTCTTGGGTTTTAAGCAAATAAAASTTGTTATTCAAACATCTTTGCTTCATTAACTACTATTGTTTTCATAGCATTARTGTTGTTGAAAAGGTTGCACAGTGCTTGCATTGCGGCATTGTATGCTGGAACTGTGTGAAATTAATATATTTTCTGAATGACCACAGAAAATTATATTTCCTTTATGTAAAACATCTCCTGGAAGCCTCAGGGAGGAAAAAATAGCATGGACAAAATTTTCTGTAGAAAGTATACTCAGTCCTGAATTTATGTTATCAGAAATTTACACTAAGGAAATGAAACTAGGAAAAAAGAAAGAGAAAAAAAGTTGTATTTTCAGGCAGGTGCTGAATAGATTTAGGACTAATTCAACAATGTCTGCATTCTGCATCAAGCTGCAGAGTTAGTCTGTTGCTGAACTGCTGCAATTATTAAAGGGTTATTAGAATATGGAGGCATTCTAACAACTTTGTCAGATGGTTCTTTCTACGTGTAAATTCTTTTAATGCGTGAAATTAATGTAAGTATCTGAATCACCAATCAGACACCTAATCAACATTCTAATCAACAGTCAAGTATCTGACATGACAAATTGGGTTAATTGTCAACTGCACATCAGTAAAATTAAATWATTAATTTAAAAATATAATAAAGCCCTTTCCAGAAACGTTGTTAAAGGTTAATGACAGACTGGACCTTTAAAAATAAGTAAAAAGAAACACCTGAGGTGTTGCTTGTCATCATTGCACGGAATGCATCTCAGAACAAATCATTTCGTAATTATAGAAATATCTTAGGAAAATATTTGGTGGAAGGCAATATGCTCATATAATACTTAATAGTAGATATCCCCATGTCACCTTCCTATGATTGCCATTTTATTTTATTGAAAGCTCAGTCAATCAACCTGTTTTGCATCTCTCACATTTTCGACAGAAAATGGAATGCATTTACATTAGGTCTCATTCCTGTTACTTGTTTCTTTCCCTAGCATTATAYTCTGTAATATTGGCCTGAAGCTACAAAAAATTATACATAGCTCTGTTGCTTGCTTAAATTCACAGAATCACAGAATGTCTAGACAAGGTTGGAAGAGACCTTCAAGATCATCAAGTCCAACCTGTGTACCAACACCTTAACTAGATCATGGCACCAAGTGCCACATCCAGCCTTTTATTAAACTCTTCCAGGGATGGTGACTCCACCACCTCCCCAGGCAGATCATTCCAGTACTTTATCACTCCTCCAGTGAAAAACTTTTTCCTAATATCAAACCTAAACTTCCCTTGGCACCGCTTGAGACTGTTGTCCTCTGGTTCTGTCAGTTGCTGCCTGGAGAAAGAGACCAACCCCACCTGACCACAGCCACCTTTCAGGAAGTTGYAGAGAGAATTCATTGGTTTCTGCCTGATACAGTGTGTATGCTGTGAGCTATCTTTCAGACATCTTATTGAAGCTGCTGCTTTCATTCCACAAAAGTATCTCAATAATTAGTTCTTAGATTCTAGACTCACCAGGCTGATGAAGCCCTGTTAGGGATCTGTGCCACGCAGTCACACTGTGTCAAATATCTATTATAAAGAAATGCTCAGCCAACCAATTTAAGAAACTTCAGTGTTTCCAAGGAATTGGGGAAGACTGAGTGCATTTCAAGGTGTGAGAAAGTATGTGATATTTTACAGTTGCTGCTGCTTGTGATTTATCTGATTGATACTGGAGACAGGAGCAATGACCTGTGTTTGCTGTCCTAGAAATATAATCTCTATATTTCAGCAGTCACTGCTAGGGACTGCTGCCTTTTCTAATGCAGGGTGCCCTTATGTGTYATATGTGTCAGCCTTGTTCTTTAGGAAAAAATAGCAACTTCCAGGGAATTTTGTAGATGGAATAGCTACATTTGCAATGAGAGGATAACCTCCATGAAGAACCAAGGGAGACATGCATAACAGTATTTTTAATGTTTTGACCTTTCATCTTCATGGGATTACCATGAAGTTGAACCATTCTGACTGGATGCCTGACATTTGTAACATTTTCTATTATATAAATGGAAGAACAAAATGTCCATGGGTAAATAAATCACTGTTAAAAATAGCCAACTACAGTGGGAGATAAGTGTCATTTGGACACCTGCTTTAAATGAAYGAGCTTCATTTTTAAGTGCCCTAATCACTAGATGAGAATCAAGGTCTCTTTTTCTGTGATTTAATATGAAGACTCCTATGTTCAGTGGCTCAGCTTCAAAGGAAAAGGTGATGGGCAAAGACAATCAGAATACATCACTGCCTGGTGATTAAGTCATCCTCTTCAAATGAGAGGAGTGCAAATTYAGTCTTTTGCAAGCAGCAGGAGAGCTAGAATGCATGCCTGGGAAGGACAGATTTATGAACATCAGTGTTTACGAAATTATGCCATGGTGAAAAACAGGGGGACTAAGATGTCAGTGGAATGGACCCTAAAGAAATGAAACATTAGAAAGGCTACATAGTTTAAARCATTTTTTGAACTTAATGCTTAAAGTAATTTAATGTTTTTCTTTTAATATATAGGTAATCTCAGTATAGCTAACCCTACTTRCAATAGCTTTTTCAAGTGCTTATTATAATGTCAGTTCTTCTGAGGAAATGTTCTTATGAAAAGAAAAAGTCAGCAGGAAGATGATCACTATGAAAACCTTGTTAGATACAGTTGGAAAATAATTCAGTGTGTTTCAGACTCTTGTTTACACATTAAAATAGCTTGCATTTTCTAGTCTTTGAAAAGGAATCTGCTTGTAATTCATACAAAATAGCTTTTTTAATGTTATTATAATTGCAGAAGAAATCACAGCATATGAAAAATTCAAAAGAACTATTTAGAAAGTCAAGAACATAGGGATTCAAACTTCTTCTTGTAGTGCTTTTCTTTTTACAAGAAATAATTTTACTAGTGCTGTGAAGTAGTAAACATCTTTAATAGGGAAAAAACACATGAAAATAGAAATCCCCACAAGTCCTTCCTGAATAAAATTATTTCAATCTTTCAATGTTTAATCTCCCACTATTGGTGTGCATCTTGTTTAAGTGTATTATATTTATATGTTTAACTCAGAGCTTAGCGGGCCTCCTGTAAAAGTCTCCTATACTTCTATTCAYGGGGAAATTGAAACTCATCAGAACACTATTTGAGAAATAAAAGAAAATTACTCATCTATTCTTAACGTGGCAAAGAAAAGCTTTTTTTATAATATGTTGTTTGTGCATGAGTGTCTATCTGTATGYCTAAAATGTCTGTGACTTCAAATAAGCTTTGGGCACGTGAATGATAGAAAAGTGCATTGGATTTTTTCAGAGGGAGCTATACAACAATAATAAGCTAACTCCATAATAATGTGTCATTTTGTTTGTTTTTTTTTTAACAAAGTGAAACTTTTCAGACTGTGGAGGCTGATATGTAAGAACTAGATACTCATCTCGTGATAAAGAAGCAAGACTGATTTCCTACATCCCATACATTTTCAAAATTATATAGAAACTTTTATTCATGTTGTGTYATTGATTATACTTTCATTCTAATTCCCCACAACATAAGAGAGACATTAAGCTGTTAGAGAGCATCCATAGGAGGGCACAAGRATGGTGAAGGGCCTGGAGGGGAAGCTGTATGAGGAGCAGCTGAGRTCACTTGGTCTGTTCAGCCTGGAGGAGACTGAGGGGGAGACCCCATTGCAGTTACAACTTCCTCATGAGGGGAAGAGGAGGGGTAAGCACTGATCTCTGCTCTGTGGTGATCAGTGGCAGGACTCCAGGAAATGACCTGAAGTGGTGTCAGGGGAGGTTTAAGTTGGATATTAGAAAAAGATTATTCACCCAGAGGGCTCCTGGGCACTGAAAAGGGCTCCCCAAGGAAGTGGTCACAGAACCAGCTTGACAGAGTTCAAGAAGATTAAACTGAAGCATTTTTCTTGACTAGGCAGGTTCAGTATTTAGAACATAGGGTACTCTATTTCTAATTTTAAAAAACAAATTAAAAAAGTACAAATTGTGTCTTAATCAGCAATTTCAAAGTAAAATTTTACAAAAATTCTATTTTAGAAAAACTGCTAATCTTGGAAAAACTGGGTCATTTCCTTGTTTCCTAGAACTCTGAAGAGAAATCTGTCATTTCACCAATATATGAATGAGGGAACTGAGCCTAAAAGGAATATATCAAGGCATAAAGTTGCTTTTAGGTAAATTGAGAGCAGCTGGTTTCACTGAATAAATGTCAGTGTTCATCATTCTGAAAATTAGTAGCTTGGAATATAGCCACTTGATCARTGCCCTTCGGGCAAGGTACTCCTCATGAACTACTATTTTCCTTTCAAAGTGAAGAAATAATTTTTCTGGAAAACATGGTGCTTACTTCTCTGAATTGATAAAATCTAGTAATTCTCCAAATCTACCCTATTCCACTAAAAACTTCTCAGACCTTCAAAGAGACAGGTTTTGTGTGGTTTTGTTGTTTTTTTCTCCACCTGGACGTACAAAGARTATCTATACAAGAAAGCTTTAATTTGTAAGGAAATTGCTGACACACAAACTGGTTTCTTTTCTCTGAAAAAAAAGAAGCCAAGAAGAAAAAGCATTATAAATTAAATTTATACCTCTAYATAAAAAACGTCCCAGCTACATMATGGCATTGTGAGTTGAAATAACARCAAATGTCAAATTCTGTAGTGSTTTGGAGCTAATARAAATCTTACTCAAAGGTATGATGTTTATGCAAAATTTAGAGCATTTTAAACAAGGTTGAAATGTTTTGTCTATTCTTCAGAAACCTTGTTCTGTTAAGGTAAATACAATATTTTTTTCATCATCATCATAACTTTTATATTTTAGAAAACAAAAGGCAGTTTTCAATCTAAAGTAAAAATGGAAAGAAAGTAGTTTCTCTAATAGTATTTWCTTTGTCCTGATTTATCAAATAGAAAAAAAATATATTTTATCCAGTAGTTTTTTCTTAAATCTTTAAACTGTAATAAATTACTACTAATAAATTATCCATTATTTTGCKTACTGTGGAAACTGATTAAAACCTTCACTTTAAATTAAAAGAAAAAGGTGTCACCACACTACAAACTGGTTATATAAGCTTGTCCTTGGTGGTCCCAGACCCTGCATGTACATTGTCAGAACTGTTGTCAGAATGGTTTTGGATGCTTTGATTCCATCAGCATTAATGAGCTTTTTCAACTACCTTGACTACATTGGYACAAGTAAGACAAGTATTGGCACAAAGTGCAGCACACAATACACGTGAGCTGAAGTAAGTGCCAAGTGGAAGCAAAGATCAGACATGRAGCAGGCACATATCTTGTGTCAATTTTCACTGACACACATATCCCATTCTTCAACAGCATCAGACAGACATAAAGATAGAAGATTCTGAAATGGAAATGGACTCAGTGAGTAGRCTAGGACACTCCAGGGAAAGTCAGTGCAAATGGAAGCAGCTAAGGGATGCAGAAATTCAGGAAGTGATTTCTGGGCTCTCCTTCCCAAAGAGWGCTGCTGCTGCTCACACAGATAGCSAAGAGACATGTTTGTTCCTAGAAGCTCTAGCAGTTTCTAACAGCCCCTGGGAGCTAATTCTACTGAAAAGGTGCTTACATCTGCTATCTTCAGCCATATTAAAATCCTTAATTTAGAGTTAGGAATTGTCAAGTACCTCTTCATCTGGCACCAGGGAAAGCATAGCCAGCTGGGAGCACAGCAAACAGAGGCAGCAATTTGTGCAGCAGTTGAGGTGGAAGTTTTCCAAGAACTCCCTGGAATGTGGGACGGCTCAGCKCTGGCAGTGGTGTGCCACAGGGCAGGGATCCCAGCAGCAGCGGAAACAGCTACCCCAGCACATCAGACACCTCTTGAACTCCCATGACATTCTGCAAGGAGGACACAGCCATCCAGCACAGAGCATGGAGTGTTTGGTGCCTTTCTATGAGCCTTTGGCAGGCGGAGGTGGTGGCATTACCTAAGGGAGCTTTGCTCAGCCTGGGAGGTCAATAAGTTAAGCAGTGCAGGAGGAGGTGACAAGAAATCTGCACAAGTTGATTTTTAATATGTGTCAGTGGYAGAGAGAGATGATCAAATTTTATATCAGGCTTAATTTTACATTATGACAAGGGAAGGTGGAATAAAAGCAAAGAAAACCTCAAGTTTTTAATTGGTCAGATATTTTTGCATTTTTTTCTTCAGTAGGATGTTTAATCCCAAYATCAAAGTGTGGCTGAAATTACCTTTCTTTGTGTTTGCTTTCAATTTCATTGGACATAACTATTAGATGACTCCAAAAATGTAAATCTGTTCATGCAACCTTGKCTTTGTTTTTATTGTATACCAGTGAGTTATGGTAAAAATAGATACATCGTCTGCTAGAAGCATCAAACAAAAAACCTCCAAAACAACGAAAACCATAAAAACTAAAACAAACAAACAAACAAACAAAAAACCAAAACAAAACCAAAAACCAACCCCCACACAAAAAAAAAAACCAAAAAACACCAAAGCAAAACAAAATCCCCCAAAGCAAACAAACGAAAACCCAAACCAACACTGAAACACTTCCTCCAGTTTACCTAGAAATAAAAAAAACCTTTTGCTCTGACAATTGGTATCTGTATTTTTGTGTGTWGAACCTCTACTAGGATATAAACTTACATGAACATTTCCTTTAATCTATTTCAGCTCTCTCATCTGAAGGAAAAAAAAAGAAAAAAAGAAGCAGAAATAAAAGAAGAAACAAAATTTTTCCCCCTTACATGAAATAAAAATTTCACCATCTGTACTAACAGAACATATGAAACAGCATCTGCTAAAATTAACTTAGCATAGATAGAGAAATTGACAGATCTAGACAACTTATCCCCAAGACTCCTAAGGGAAGTACAAATTACTGTGATAGTAACACAATTGGTTTCATCATCTGAACCATAAATTTCTTATGATGAACTGAATAGTTGAATTATCTCCAAACCACTAATTTTATTTTTTAATAACTCAGAAAGGAACTGGAGACTTTTTTAAAGCCTCAGAGGACTAAGAGCTGTAGCAATATTTCAATTACAATGTAGAGAAGGCCCAAGGAACCATAGGCTGTTTAGGCAGATGTTTATCTTTGATAAAAATAACTGATTTTAGCTATCAAAGAAGAATCAGAAAAGAAGCTTCCAGCAAAAAATCAGGTTATATATTTTGAACCCCCTGTTTCCAGATGGAGAGGGACTGCCCAGACTTGATACTAGCAGACTTCTTCTACCCTTGGARTATATAAATTTATAAAAGTTATTTTTATCATTTCTCCAAAGGGCTGTGTTTATTGCCCCTAGCTTTTTYATAATTTATCATAATCATAACATATATGATTGGGGTCCAAATGTATTATAATATTTGGGGACAATCTCTCAGACCCAGGAAGAGTGGGTTAGTACAATGATTTTTCCCTTCTTTTTTTCTCCCAGTACAAAACATGGATTATCTCATGTAAGGGAAAAAAAAAGAAAAAAACAAAATCAGAAAAAGCTGAATAAATTTAATTTATTCCTTGAGACTTCATTGTCTTGGAAAAACAGTGAAATACAGAAAAAAGATAAAAGAAATCTCAACAGTCATCTATTTAAAAAAAATCATTTGTTGTTAGAGCTAAATAAAAGAAGGCCAGGTACATCTCTGGCCACACATCACATTTCTGTGAAGGATCAATTCACAGTGTGTGGACTTGCTTACTTTTAAAAAGTTGAATTTAGCCTGCTGCTGGGACATATGTTGTGAATTAATTATTTCCGTGATTTTTTTTTTTTTTGGACCAGAATCTGGAGTAAAAGTGGATTCCATTGCTTGATTATCAGAGAGCTTTTTTTTATATTTAACTGAACACATGGTATAAATGCTGCTTTCATTGTATGATGACCTGTGAAAGTTTCTGAATAAGCAAACCTTCTCAACAAATACCAAACCTGCCATCCTTAGGATTCAAAAGAACACTGGAAGGAAGTTGTTGTGCAACAGTTTTAACTTGGCTATTAACATGACTTTTCTTCATTTGATTACTTAAATATCAGGACTAAAATAACTTAACTTCATACATATGCTGTGGATTTTTTGGTTAAAATAAGATTTAGAATGCAAAAAATGCCTCATTTCTCATCTCTAAGGCTTCACCCTTCTATACTACAATTTGAATATTGGGACATTCGTAGTTGATTCCACACAAGACAACTACACATTAACACTAGGTACTGGTTTAAAAAAAAAAAAAAAAAAAAAAGTAAAATTGAAAGACATTCACCTGTGCTGAAGCTTAAACCACTCAGGCAACAGTCTTGTTGTTAGAGAAGCACTTCTTTTGTCAATCATATGAACAAAAAGGGCTGGGCCAGGCTGGCCTAGACACATCCATGCAAAGCAAGACCAACAGTCTTTGTCCCAGGACCTTGCAGGGTCAGTAGGAAGCCGTGGGCTGTTGAGAGCAATGGCAATACCAAGATACAGAGCTACAAGTGCAGAATTCTTTCAGTCTTCAAAAGCAAATGTAGTTCTCCTAATGAAACTGTAAATGCAGTGAATAAAGACATTCTTGTTACTTATCCCATGTGGTTTCCCATATAGTTTTTTCTATGAATAACAGTATTACTGCAGATTTTAGAYCAGTTTTTAAATTATTTTTTAATTCCAGGTAATTCATATGTATTTGTCATCTAATCATTTTCTCTCTATCTCAACTTTCCGTAGTTATCTATTCTCCTCAAAATAGAAAATGCATTAATGCATGACTTAATTGAATAMTAATTTTTTAAAATTTTCAATATTTTTTCTATTTTTTTCAAAATTATTCTGAATTCCAATTCCTCTCTTATTTCCTTCATATGGCATACAACTTGTTTCTGAAGACTGAAATGCAGATATTTTATTCACTAAAAACTATGTAAATGAAGTGAAATGACCTATGTCATACTGGAGTTCAGATCAGATGATTTAAAAGCCCTTCAGGCTTTAAAATCAAGGAAATCTCTATAAAATATATGAAGTTTCAAAGATATTTCACCATGGTAAATGACTGCCAAAGCAGCTTGCATGAAGRTAATAAGTAAATAATGTTTGTTTAAAACCTGAACTCTAAATTTCCTTATCTATCACTGGATATTTTGGCTTAGTTGTATTTACACAAAAGTATGTATCTAACAGCTTATCCTATGTCTTATCTTTCAATTACAATACTTTTGAGATTCATAAATTCCCTCTTGAAGTTCTCATAGATCTGCAGGCTGTTATTCAATACCTGGTCCAGCCCCCAACAGTGMATTTTCTAATAGTGCATTAAAATGAGAAAGAATACATTGAAGTTCTTGTTTTATAAGGCATTATGACACAAGTAAATATCAAGTTATTATTATTAGTAACAGTAATATATGGAATAACTGAAATAAAAAAGACTCTCTGGCAAATAGGAGATATTAGTGTGAAATATTAGAGAATTCTTCCTATTCTGTCTAATACTGGAACTGCATACATTTAGAAATGCCTCTGCATTTGACTCAAGAGTTGGGAAAAAAAAAGAAAAAAAAAAAGATAACCAAACCACACAGGTCAATGCATCTCCTTTGATATATTTCTACAATAATGCCAAGTACAAGCTCCTTGTACAAGATCATGCRGACTGAACACTCAGAAAAGTAGCTGAAACTTAAATGTGAGAAATCAAAAAGGTTCAGAGACAATTTATGGTGAGGAAACCAAACAATGACTTAAAAGTATAGACATAAAGCATATAGTATAAAAAAAATATTTTAGAATCTAATTTTGCATTTAGCTTAAATAATAAATAAGAGCTGCTCAAATAACTTNAAAAAAAAAAAGATAACCAAACCACACAGGTCAATGCATCTCCTTTGATATATTTCTACAATAATGCCAAGTACAAGCTCCTTGTACAAGATCATGCGGACTGAACACTCAGAAAAGTAGCTGAAACTTAAATGTGAGAAATCAAAAAGGTTCAGAGACAATTTATGGTGAGGAAACCAAACAATGACTTAAAAGTATAGACATAAAGCATATAGTATAAAAAAATATTTTAGAATCTAATTTTGCATTTAGCTTAAATAATAAATAAGAGCTGCTCAAATAACTTAAATTATGAGAGAGAGGTTAAAATTAGAGGAAAGTTGAAATAGAACATTGGTAAATGCTACTGAAAAAATAATCTAAAAGAACTTTTTTTTTCTTTTTCTCCTTCTACCATTCTTTTAAAACATATTTTTTTTTTTAAATCACAGAACTGTTGGAAAGGACCATGAAGGACCACCTAGTCCATCCCAATTTTTTTTTTGGAAAGGGAAACTAGACAAGATTGTCTAGCACTCTGTTTTGAAAACCTTCAGACATGGRGACTCTACCTAATCACTGAGGAAGTTGTTTTCAGTAAAAAAAAATTATTTCTTAGGTCAAGATGAAAGGTTTCCCAGTGCAACTCAAATCCATTTCTATTTGTCTTCTTGATGTTGCTTCTTGTGAAGARAATCTTCATGCCACCCTATTTAGAATTCTCTTGAATTATTTATAAAGAGAATGATTACCTAAGCCAGCAGTTTGAGGCCACAAAGTGTTAYGCTCTGTCTGTGCCTTTTCTGCAATTTACATTCTCAATCAATTAGGACAGGAATGATTTATTAAATATGTTGTGTGTGTACATAGAGTCACATAATGGTTTGGGTTGGAAGGGACCTTAAAGATCATCTCATTGCAACCCCCACTGCTGGGGGCAGGGAACCTTTCATTTGACCAGGTTGCTCAGAGCCCCATCCAACCTGGTCTTGAAAAGCTCCAGGGATGAGGAGTCCACAACTTCTCAGAATAACCTGTTTCTCACCACCCCTGTAGTAAAGACCTTCTTCCTAATATCTGATGTAAATCTACTGTCCTTCAGTTTAAGGCCATTCCTCCTTGTCCTGYCACTACATGCCTTTGYTAAAAGTCCCTCTTACAGTACAGTACCTGGCCCAAAGGGYTTAGATGATATTTAAACCAATGGAAGTAATACCAAGAGGTAGATTAAGTAGTACATAAACACTACAAGAAGTTAACTATTTTCATGGCATGTTTTCAGCTTGAGGCAGTATCAACTATGAGTTACCTGAAATAAAATTACCTTATTTAGTTTCACATATTTATTAGCAAACACAAGGAAGTCTCAAAAGTGCTTCAGTGAGTGTGGTGGTAGCCATGTTTCCTCTGCTGCCAAAAGCTAGATGTGGCTGCTACTACTCAACAGAGCAAAAATAACTCCTGGAAATGTTTTGCTCTCTGTAAGAATTATGTGCAAGCTGGACTGAGATGATAGGATGTAAACTAAATTATAATTTATCTTATTTTATGTGTTCAAAAATATAAGAAAGCCAAAGGAGCTAAATGCTGAACTAATTTACARTTACCTCTCAGTGGGTACTGAATCTGGTCCATAGTGCATAAACACTGGATAAAATGAGAGAACACAAATTAATAAATAGTGCACTGCTYAAAGCATCAGAAAATAGTCCCTCCTAAAGACTAATTACAAATTAAAAGATGCCTATCACATTAAGCATGCTTCAGGCAAGCAGAAATGGAATAGATAATAAATAAAAGAATTAATACTACATCTYCTTCTCACTTTTTCATTTTAAAGCACTAATTACAAATTCTTCAGAAGATATGACAGCAAATCTGTTCCTGTTTTATTATCCCTCTGCACCAGGGAGCAGATAGAGCATAACAGTACTTGCCTACAGAGCAGAAAATGTTTCTCTTGAATCGTCTCATGTAGCATTAATTTAGTAAYATACACAAGCTGGTTTTGAATTGTACATGATGGAGTGTGGAGTTGCTTGGACTTTCTAAAACTATGGAAAAATAGAGCTGAAATGTCCTGTTATTGCCTTATCTCAGKAACTCTAGTGCTAGCTGAGCCTCTTTCAAATAAATTGTCTTCTAGAGCATGCTGTCCTCTTTATATAAAAGATCTTTTGAAAATTGTTAAGGAAATATTTTACCAGCATTTTTTTCCAAGTATTTAATATTTTGATGAAGTTTAGACATTTTTTCTAAATAAGCAGGAAGACTGCTATCTTAAACTTTCTAATAATCTACATTTTGAAGATTASGATCAATCTTTTCCTCTCAAGGTTAAAAAAATACAATTTTTTTTCAGTCTTTGGTAATTCTGATGGTTCTCTRGGATCCTGCATTTGATGCACAATGATAATGAAATGTAAAGCTGAAAACAGAAATCCATATTCCACCCATAGACTCACCAAACCTAAGCAAGTGAATAGATTATTGTCTTTCATCTTTGTGTTGCAGCATGGTATTTCCTTCTTTCTTTTTTTTT
>CADDXX010000112.1:1337293-1387733 GCA_902810485.1 Alauda arvensis
TGTCATAAAATTGATTTGAATGTTAGACATAGTTTACTCCTCTAAAATTTATATTGGCTGTTACTTTTCTCTTTAATAATTTCAGCTCCCTGAGTACTTAAAAATAATGACAGCTTTTAAATATGTTGATGGAGTAGAATTCTAGCAGTGAATCATGAAATACATGAAAGTCACTGTCACTTAAAACTCATTCCTTACTTCCTGGCATCTTGCTCCCCCATTTTTTGTGTAAAATCCTTCTTACCAGGTTGACCAGCCTTTTGGCAAAAATGCATTTGTGCCAGTGTGTCAGACGAATTATGATTTTTTTTTCCCCTGAAGCACTCAATTTTCAAAAGGGGTTAGATTGTCATAAATTTCAAATCCCTGTTGTCAAAATAAGCTTGTAATTAGTTTTTGACTCMTAGGATGCAACTATGCCTCCTCAAGCCCTTTCTTTTTCTAGCAGGATGAAAGAGAAAACCATTGAAAGAGACCCCATGCTATCAAATCTCACTCCTAGAACTAGGTAGGTTTCCTTGATGCATTCAGAAATTTTCTTTAAAAAAATCTAATCTATGTTTTTAAAAATTTACCTGTGTTTCAAAAATTTTATGCTGATTGAGGTGGCTATATTAAAACTGCCCTGAACAACCCACATAAAATCTCCATATCCCACAGACTGTCCAAGGCATCACTTGAGAGAAGGAAGGCAGAAATTAATAAATAAAATAATTATTTGACATATAGTAAGAACAACAACAGCAGCAGGTTTCCCATTAAGAATTAACTTAGAAATATTTCAATGTTCAGTTTCTACAAAAAGTGTGTCATTCTAGCTAGAGCTGCACAAATGAAAAAGGTTTCCTCAGCACAAAAGGAGAAATAGCTGCATAGATTCATTTTCACATTCTGCATGCTGCAATATCTGCATATACAAGACAGCACAATATTATTTTAGGCAGCAAATGAGAACCATCCCTCTGTAACCCCCCCATTAAAATCAGATTTTTTTTTCCCCAGAAGAAATGGTTCAATCAACCATTGCAATTTAAACACAATCCACATTATGTCTCTACCTATGTAAGACAAATGTGGAAAAAGTGCTAAGGGCGGTAAGCATCTGTTATAAAAATGATCTATATAAGCACACACATGTCATGCCATTAGCCAGAGAAAGAAAATATTTGAAGTAACCTCCTTTAGGGACAATAGGCCTGATTATCTACTACCTCAAGACTTAGAGAAATGTTACTGACAATGAAAGATGGTTCTGTTTAGATGGGATAGCATTTTATGGCTGCTCGGTGGTTAACAAAGAGGCAAAGAAAAATGTATAAACTCATATTATTGAGAAGATACTTCACAGACGAGACCAAGAAATATTTAATCTTAAAACACACTGTTGGATCTTAATTTTCTGTTGTCTTTTTTCTGGTCTGTGTTCTACCCCATTCCTCCCAAAAGATTGACACTTTCCGATTTCAGGACTAAAGCTGTAAAAGCAATCTGTCATACTGAGCAGGTTTCATTTTTACAGTTAAATGTGGAATCTGTCTAATTTTAGACATCCAGGTTCTGGAATGTGCTCACAGCTCTTCTTGTAATCAGGGGGAAGAGATAGGTGCTGTTAATGCCATTCAGATAATATAATAGACTTAATGAGTTTAAAAAAGACTCAAAAGTTTTACTTTTTTTTCCACACCAACTGAAGAGGAAACATACAGAACCAACACTGTTTGGGCCATGGGCTTTTAGCTAAATGAGGTTAAATTTCTCTCATCGTAAATGGCCAACTCTTTTTTGCATTCATTGAAATGTAAGTGCAAAAGGACTTTGGATGTGAGTGTTTGAGTGGCTCCTAGCAACAGAGGATGCCCAAAACCCTAGTCCTTAGATCTTGATTTTCTACTTGTACAAGTTCAGCCTTTGAAACATGTCTTCTTGCCTTTCCTTTTTCTAAACTACACCAATCTACACAAATGTGTTATGTTTCCATTGGCACTTACAAGCTCTAGCAGCAGCAGAMATATATATTGGGGTAGTGGAAAAGATAGGATTTTTTTCATGTACATATGTTATCATGCCAACTGCAATGTAGATTTYGCTAAGGGTGAAGGGCATTGTGAGCTAAATGGAAATCTCCCTCAAAAGATGGCTATGATTGGTTTCAAGTTTTCTTGATATAAATGGTTATTCATGGTAAAAGGACCAATACATAAAATATGAATTGCTCTTAAATCACAAAATTATTAACCACTTCAAAACAAACGTGGTTCTATCCCATGCCTTAAATGATGCATGAACAAGTGCTTATATATATACAAGTGCTTATATATTATACAAGTGCCAATAAAGAACAAGTGCTTTCTAAGTTACCAAATGGAAAGTTAATCCTGAAGATGGGTCTTCAACCCATGGAAAATGAAAAMGTTTCATTGAAGGAGAAACTAGGAGCAACAGTATTTTAATTTTCTGAAAATCTGATATCAGTTGCAATTTATCCCCATGACATAGATGTATCATGTTGTATGGGGAATGAAACAGAGTGCAATGGAACTGATAAAGGAGCTTGATATTTTAGGCCTGATCGAGCAGAAAYYATGGTGYAGGCAAACACAGATAGATGCTCTCTGGCAAAAAAGTGTCCAGGAAAC
This sequence comes from Alauda arvensis, assembly GCA_902810485.1. Classification (NCBI taxonomy): domain Eukaryota; kingdom Metazoa; phylum Chordata; class Aves; order Passeriformes; family Alaudidae; genus Alauda; species Alauda arvensis. The sequence continues at coordinate 1,339,930 of CADDXX010000112.1, forward strand.
ATGTTGTGAAACTTTGTGATAAGATAGTGTTAACAGGTGACAGGATGCCACTGTGTAACCAGTGGGAAATTTTTACCAGAAATAGAACCCTATATAAGTGTCATGAAAGCAAAAGCCCAAATGAGTGCCAGGTATACTCAATGAGGTTGGTTTCTGATCTGAACTTGGACATCCCTGTCTCTCAATCTCCGAGAATGTTGAGTTAGTATAATTACAGATATGCTCTTGATGATTTCTGTTGCAGTTTTGTGTACAAAACACTACATTAAATGCAAATGGCACACCTCCAACCTAGACCACTAAAGATCTGCTGAGACAGTGTCACAAGCCAAAAAGTGGTATGTCTAGAGCCTAAATGAAAGGCAGGTTGGCAGATATTTTGTATATTGACAAAGTACTACCACCTTTAGCAACTAATCACACAACACAACTTCAGTCAGAATTAATATATTACTATGAAGATACACAGTTTGGAAAAGTAGCACTCATTTTTAGTTTAAGTCAAATCAGGAAGCTTTTTATTGATTTATTAATGACAAATTTTTAACCAGCACATAGGAATTATATGTTCAAGATCAATAGCAGCAACAAAGCAGATGAAGCATAGCACCTGACACTGGACAAATAACTCTCTTCCAGCCCACCCCTAAGCCCACCCTCTCCTCTTCTTCTTCTGCTCGCAAGGCTGAACCAGCCCACCCCTAAGCCCACCCTCTTCTCTTCTTCTTCTGCTCGCAAGGAGACAGCAAGAGAGAGAGCAAGCAAGAGAGCGAGTAAGAGAGAAAAAAAACTGGACAAACTTGTGGGGGACTTATCTTTATTTATAGATAGATTTAATTTTGTCATGGATTTATATATAATATACATAATATATATAATATATATAATATATATATTATATATAATATATATGATATATATTCATAAAAATATAGAATTTATTTCCACTTGAGTCCAGAGGATTTCCAGTGGAAAACACACTGCCCTGGTGCCCTGAGTCTCAGGTTATATCCAGGTGGGAATGCTGGGCTCCTCCTGCTGGGAGGAACACTATGGGATGACATCACSCAGTGAGCCTTTAAATGGCCCTTTAATAGCACATAGCCCCCTGGAGGTAGGATGGGTGGTGGAAGAGACAAGGAACACTGTCCCACCTGCCTCCTCCCTTCCTGAGTTAGAAGAGGTAAGCAGCTCAGAATTATTCATAATTTGCTCGTCGATTTCATAGCAGTTCATGTGAAGGGGRGGAAATTGCCTGGAAAGTCCTTTCCAGTATCAGTAAGTCTGATGGTTTACAGTTTTGTCAAACAGTATRTGTTCATTTTATTTGAATGAGCAATCAGCTCTGTTTACACAGATGCTCAGATTTTTATATATTCATTTTTTTAAATTATAAATGCATTTTTATCATTTTTCTCCTATGCTTTTTAACTGACCAAATTTTCTTGCCAGTGTTTTATTACACATTTCTTATACATTCATTTTTATTTTTAATTGATAATTTAGTTTGAAATGATCATAGGTTTGTGTTTTTTCTATATACAGTCACTGAATATGATGGTGCTTTGGGTTTTTTTTTTAATATCTTTCTCCTTAGATCTTTCCCTGCTATTGAACAAATGGTAGAAAAAAGACGGAAGGATACTTTAAAGCTTATGGTACAGATCTTTTTACATCTATTAGCCTGACCTGAAAGACTGTGCTTATCTCAACCCACAAGCCTTKCATTATATTGTTTTCTACCTGGTCTAGCTGAAGAGGAGGGCGATAGAATGCCTTTGGTGGGAATTTGGTGTCCAGCCAGGGTSAATCCATCACAACATTTCCAAAATAGAGTTTTGGCGGTTCTGTAAGGTAAGTTGACAAGTTTTATAACAAACAGGTGTGTATTAATCCACTTCATTTTTCACAGCACACACAGGATTTTGGAAGACTGTATTTTTCTGATTTTTATTAGATTAACATATTAAAATTGTTTTATGCATGTGTAATCATGTGTTGATTGTTTGTTGTTAGCTTAGGAGAGAAATTTGGTGYTGCAGGTAAAGTCTTTTAATTTTGAGACACTTGTACAGAGTATCAATTCTTGTAATTTTRCAGAAACATTTGAAATAAAATATAAAATAAAGTACCTTTTCTGCAAATACTTATTAAGATGTGAGTAATAGCCAAAAAATCACACAGAAAGGGAAGGAAAAACATCTTTTGTAACASACATATTTATATGACAGAGTATGTTATTGTCTTGCTGACCTGTACTTGTCAGCAACAGTTCTACTATTGACAAAAATCCTTATGGTAATATTCCTAGTGGATTATCTGCCATGATGATCCATTTTTAACTTTTTTCCCCTCCTTTTTTTGTGTCTGACAAATTGAGCATTTGTGCAAAAAAATGCTGAAGGATAAGTGCAATCTAGGAGTTACAACATGGAAGTGAAAAAGCTGAAGTGTCTGTTTCTTTTTTTGTGACAATGGTCAGATGGTTTCTCCTAATCCAGTCAGTGTGTTGATATCTTAGGTACAAACTTAGTATAACAATGTTTATAATTTTCATGTATCACTATCAAACTCTAAGTGGCCCATAGAATTATGCATTTTGAGAAAGAAGCAGCTGCTGGGGTATGAACTTTAGTTTAATAATGTGTGTTAATTCTTATAAATTATAGTTCAGCAGTTTACAATTTAGTAAACTAGATGACTTTAAAAACACCTGACAAAAAATACTACTCACCAAAGCCTTGATTAATTTGAAATATCAAACATGAGGTCTAACCTAATTCTTTACCTTTCTCTTTGAAACACTTGCATACCTGAAACGTGTTACTTTCTAGGTATGATCCTTTAAATTGTAAAAGTCACAATTACAACTTGATTTTCCCTCCGTAGGAGGTAATAAAACTATGCCCTCTAAAGTGCAAATGGACTCCTAAACAAAAATGTTACTTAGGTTGCTTTGACTTTTCAAATTAATGTTCCACAGTGATATTTGACCAACTGTCCATTCCCTCATATCTTAGAGGGAGAACTGATTTTGTTATTTGACTTCATAGCRGGCTTACAGACTAATTCCTTTAAAAGATTAGAGTAATTAAATTTTCAATTTTATCACCATCTTCAGACATATGGTGTCATTCACAGGCTCACTTATTCTGTCTCTAATTTATCTGCAGATATCCAGTCAAGGTCTTGACTTTGCTCTCAGGAGATCCAGGTGTCATCACATGTATTTAGTTACTATCTGCTTACATATTTCACATAAATTCAAGTCGGTTCATTTTTGTTGGCATCCATGATATTTCTGAGAAGCTATTGATGCCATATTCTTAATTTCAGATGTTGGTGTTGTAATAAATCAATATCATATTTCAAGAAAGGTTTACATTCCTCATCAAAGAAAACACTGCACTTGGATATATCCATATAAACCATCCACCACATAATTTCAAGACCTCATAAGTATTTTTCAATGTCAGTGAAAGTTCTTTTGCTCATATGTATCAGGCAGGTTCAAGGAATAAAAGCAGCTACTGATTTTCTTTTTGCTGTGTGTTCCCCATCAAAAAATGCAAGTGCCACAATGCAGAACAACTTTTCTCATGACCATTTCTGTAACCTTTGCTAAGGAACAAAACTTTCCCCTGTTTTTTTTTTTTTTTTGGTTTATATTTATATGCCTTTGTTTCAGTATAACTACTTGAGTGTGCATTATTACTACCATGTGCTCAATTTATGTCTGAAGCATCCAGAAACAATGGTTCCACAAATCAAGTTTAAGCAGGCGCCGTCTCTGGCTGCTGTTCTACTCCAATACATTCCAAGTGATTAACACCACCTGTGGCACTCCTAATTCACAGCAGCAGACAATTATATCCCTTGGATACCCATTACGGGTAATTATTCCCATGACAGACTATTAGATATGGGTTGTGAACATTTCAGCTGTAAAATTTTTTGCAATTTTATTTTAATTCTGATATTACCATTGAGAGGTATATTTGGGGAACAAATCAGTRTTACATCAAAGGTATGCTTGCAACAGGCAAAAGATTCATCTTTATTGCTGGAGTTGTAGTCAGATTTATTATTTAAATATGTGATTAAGGGAGATTTTACATGTTTCCCATTACAAGATTATTTAATTTGATTCTTTTAATACAGAGGCAGTAGCAGATCCTGCTGATGAAGCTACACTAGAGACATTTAGAAACTAATTGTTTTGTTTTAAAGACTGTTTACTTACRTATCTTTTTCCTTATTTTTTTTCTTCTGAATATGTAAGTTTGATCCCTTTAAAGTAYGTAGGGGAATTCTCAGCATGGAAACAAGGTCAAAATTCATAAAACTTTCCTGGTGCTGTAGCCTTATTTTAGAAGTATATTTTGGTTTTGTTTTTATTTTTTTTAATGAAATAACAAGCTTACACTCAATCAATGTCACAACCATAATCTCTGTGATTTCATACCATGTAAAATATGGTCTTATGTTGCAAATAAACACACTCTGAATCTGAATTGAGAATTTAGTTTCAGACAGAAAAAGTGTACTGAAATCAATGGAAATTGTATAACAAGTTTAAATTTGAATTATTAAAAAAAAAATTTCTTCCTTGTAGATTCATTTTCAAGATGTCCATTTATAAAACCAATAATATTGGATTAAAAAAGAGAAGCAAAAAAGAGAAGAAATCAGCGTACCTGTTTATTATAATAAAARTGGAAAAAAATATTGGTTTCAGTATAAGAGAACAAAAAAAATAGAATTAAGAGGAAAAATGTTTGCACATTATATGAATGTACCAGTCATGGTTTCATTAATAAGCCTGAGTTCAAACTGGATTTCCTGTATTAACTTAGACTCTCTGATAAACATGAAGAAAACGCTCTCTGTAATACTCCTCAGGATTCTCCCTCTAACCCAAGGCCTTTAATGAGTAAGTAAAAACCTATACTATTAATAATATCTGATCCTAAGTTGGGGACTAAGGAACAGACTAGGTAGCTAAGAGCTCCATGTTTCTTTCACATRATTTATGAAACTTTTAAAGTCCTGGAGGCATTTCACAAGTGCTGTTTAAATCGCCAATATGATAGGTAAGCTATCCTTAGAGCAAGCTGAGGCTTAGGCTTTGGTAAAACCTACCTGACTTCTGTAATATAAAGAGAGGTTATGTTTGCGTCATTCAGGGGAAACAGAACAAACCCAATCCTCATTACTGTGGGCTAAATGGCATGACAAAAGCYTTCTGACTGTTGCACATACAGTCTGACTTTATCACCRTTTGCCATGTGCCAGTGGATCTCTGAGAGACACTGAAGTGACAGAAGTAAATGGGATTTATACAGAGTCTGTGTGCACTATAGGTTTGTACTGTGTATCAAATAGTGTGGAAATTTGAATCAAAGCTATGACATCTTACAGCCAACAGTGTGGGCACAAATAGTTCTCTCAAAGAGTTCTTCCTAACATGATAGTTTTCAGCCAGCAGAAACACAGCACGGCTTCCTTGAATTCTAGCTGGTACCATGCCATAAACTCAGAGCCAGAAACAGCATTACTTTGAACCTCTGTAATTATTTCTCGGTTCCTCCAAGCAAAACTTCATTCCTTATCCTCCTTTGACAGGTAAAATAGATGATGGAAAATATTTATGAAGTTATCTCCTATGGCTGACAACTACCCTTAAGTAACTCTCAGCTCAGATGAAATTTTTTATATAGGAAATCAACACCAAATTTCATGGGGCAGATTGCCTCCAGGAGTTCACAGTAACTATATAAGTCTGAAAATAAATGTGATCAAATGAYAATGCATAAAACATGTAGATGTTTAGATGTTTGAAGTTGATGTTCAGTACAGTTCTTTATAGAAATATGAGCATATTTCCAGGAAATCAGTGAGAGGGTTATATCTACGTACCTTTCACGAACTGAGCTCTTGTCTGTATTTACTGAAATGAATATGATAACTGTTAAACACTGCAGTATCTAAGGCAGAAATCAAACATATTTAAGAGAAGTAGTGATTAAGGATGTTTGCTGCTAACATAYGTAATTTTTTTTCCACATTGAAGGACTAAAACCAGTAGTTAGCTAGACTGCGTAACAGCTTTGAAAATATGAACAAACACATGCATACTCAATATACATAGCAAATGTGAATGATTTCAGTTGAAAACTAGTTTATTCTGATCTTGTCCAATGAGAACACACCAATTCAAGTGAACAACAAAAATAACCTGAGCACTTCAAATCCTGAAGTTCCTGTAATTCCTGAAAAAGCAGGATTATTTTACTACGCATGACCAGGTGTAAAAATCAAGGTGATTCCATACCCTTGATATTACTTCAAGAGGCACATATCACATAACTAAGTAATTACTAAAATTCCCTAAACAAGCTCACACTGTGGGGGGTGAGGAGGGAAGGGAAAGGAGGGGGATAAGAAAAAAAAACCCACACCCTTCTGAGTAGAAGTTGCTAGTAGTAATTTTATTTCATAAGCCAGGCTTCACACTTTAAACGTGAAGGACTTTGTCGAGTTTGTGATAGAGACAAAGAAAACCCCTTTTTCTTTAGCCAGATATAAAACTTCAGTATGGCTCATAGAAGTCAGTCAGACTCAGAGCAAGGGTTTGGACAGTGGTACTCTACAGACTTCTTTTGCTTTTCTCACTTCATCCATCACAGGTCAATTGCTAAGTCCTGGCAGCTTATAAGAGCACATCAGGTGTGGGAAGCATTTGCAGAATACTTAATGGCCGCATGCTAAAGATTTTAAAGTTCAATAGCACCATCAGAMCAGTCTGCTGAAGAGTCCTCTAAGAGCACTCTGGAAATTAACATTAAACTCCAAGGACACTTTCTCATACATGCRTATCAAAGGTAGTAGAAAAGGCTCAATGTTTACTGCTAACACACTGATAAGCAGCAGTTCAGGGCTTCACTGGTGTTGCTAAGCGTGAAAACTTATTTTTTACATCTAACTGAAAAAAATGCTGAATCTATTTTTCCCCTCTCCTGGAGAAAAAAACAAAAGAAAACAAATTTAAAAAAAAAACCCACCAAAACCAAACAAAAAATAAACCCCAACAAACAAACAAAAACCAAAACAAAAACCACCCCAAAACTTGACTTGTTAATGAAAGACTGTATTGCTGGAAATCCAGATTGACCTTTATGGTAATTAACAATACATTGTTTTCTTCTTTTTTTTGGATTTTTTTTGTTCATTTGTGTTGATAACTTTTGTTTTTTTTGTTTTTTTTCCCTTAGAAAGTCGCATATTTAGGCAATGAAAAAAACTTGTGGAGCATGTGTTAAATGTCTTCAGAGTTCCTCGAAGCAGTACAGGCTCCTTTTCACACTCCTTACTCTATTACTGACAAAAGGTCTTTTAGACTACAGCTCCATTCCAACTGTGTTTATAAGAGAAAGAAACAATGCCATCTGTCAGTCATTTTCTCCATAGGTTGAAATTACTCTCTATTATGAGCAGCATATCTGAAATWGGACCTGCAGAGAGTATTTCTTTAAAGCCAGTAACTAAGAAGGCACTAACAGTAAGTTGGAACTGATGTTACTGTCATTTTGTGTTCAGACCACTGAGTACACCAAAACAGGTTCTAGTACAGCAGCAGTAAAGAATTGAAGAAATATTTGCATATTTCAAAACTTTCAAACAACACTTAGCTTTACTAACACTACAAATATTTTTAACAGCACTATTTTTTTAATGTTATGGTAAAATGACATTTCTTAACTTGAGAAATTTAGAAAACTAGTTACAGTTATTATAAGAAATTATTTTAATTAAAAGAAACTTGTAATTTTAAGCATTTCTCTTTTCAAGAAAGGTAGTTGGTTTAAAGCACAATTTTTACTTTTGATTACTAACTTCCTAATACAAAATGACATTTCAGTACTTTCAGAATTTATATTTCTGTTSATGACATATCCCTTTTCAATTTACCAATTTACTAAACTATGAAATAGTACTCAAATGTGAATTGTGATACATATATTTGAAATGAAATAACATTTAGTGTAATCCCATCCTGAGAAAYATGTCTATTTCACATTAAACTTCAGAAGATTCCACTGAAAAGCCTACTTCAAACATTTCAGATGACAAAATCTAATTTTTAAAATAACTTTTGAGCTTGCAAAACATTCACAGCAGTTCCAATTAAGTAAAAAATTATTTTAATCTATTTTTGCAAACTTTTGTGAACTCCACAGCTAGGCTACATATTACTTTTCATTGTGTCCTGTAAAATAAAAGTGGAATCTRACCACCAGAAGATAAAAGTTGGGAAAGCCTGCAAGGGCATTTCAAGTATCATCCAGAAGTTTCAGTGTTGCACATTTTAAATTGCAATAAGCTTTATATCTGTTGAATGTCTTTGGTATTATGATCTTGATATTTCACAATTTTCAAAAGCAGACTGGATTAAAAAACAGCAACAAACTTCTGTAAAATATTTAGCAGTCTTTCACAACCCAGCAGATCTGACAGAATCTTCTGCTGTATATTTATTTTCTCCTGTTTGATTTCATCCCAGGTTATTTTAATATAAGAATCTCTTATTCCTGCTTAGTATTCAGGTACTTAGATYCTGGTTTGAATGTAATAAARTGTTCTGTATATAAATTAAAGAGTAAATTAAGGAAATTTCTCTGTAGACCTTGAAGTTGACACCAAAACAGATGAGCAAGCCTTTAGAAATTGTTCCAAAGAGAAGATAGTCTGAAAGTGAAATGGACATTGTCAGAGTGAGAGGGATCTGAATAAAAGGCATTATAGCATACATCTGAAATACGCTCCGTAATATCTGTGGAAGACTTTCGTCCTTAGAACCATTTCTGCAATAATGTATAAAACTGTACAAACTAATTGTGTTTAGATATGTAATATACCTGGAATAATGTGGAGATTACAGATGCCAAAGTCATAGACTGGAAAGGAGTTAAAGTTACAGACTGGGAAGTTACAGATGTAATTCTATAACTTGCTAGGAACTTTCATTGGCAACGTCAGCAAGAGCCTGTAGAGTCTGATGAATCTTAGAGATTARCATCTGCTCCTGCTACAAAGGTTCAAATGCTGCTACCCTGAGACAACTTAGAACCATCAAAGCACACTATATATGCCCTCGAGGAATATTAAAAGGATAYAGAGTTTGCTCTATATCATAGGATCACAGTGTAATARAATRRCTTGAGTTGGAAGGGATCTTCAAGATCAKCTCATTTCAACCCAAAGGCTGGAACACCTTTYATTAGMYTWSRTTGCTCCAARYTCCATCCAGCCTGGCCTTCATCATTCAACRGGATGGGGCAGCCCCAGCTTCTCTAGGCAAGCTGTTCCAGTGCCTCACCATCCTCATGGTAATTAATTTTTTTCCTAATATCTAATCTGAACCTACRCTCTTTCAGTTTGAAGCYRTTTCCCMTTGTCCTATCACTACATGCCTTGCAAAAAGTCYAATTATCTCRTAGGCTCCTTTCTGGTCCTGGTAGGCTGCAGTTACCTCACCCCTGAACTGTCTCTTCTCCAGGCTAAACAATCCMRACTCTCTCAACCTGTCTTCATAGGAYAAGCTGCTCCATCTATCTAATAATCTTGGTKRCCTCCTCTGGACTCTCTCCAACAGATAAAACTCCTTCCTTTGCTGGAGAYGCCAGAGCTGGRTGCAGCCCTGCAGGTGGRGTCTCACCAGAGCAGAGCAGAGGGGCAGAATCCCTCCCTGYCACTGCTGCCCACAGGGCTTTGGGTGCAGCCCAGGMCTCTTTTTGRCTYTCTGGGATGGGAGTGCCCATGGCTGAGCCATGTCCAGCCTCTCAGCCACCAACACCCCCAAGCCCTTCYGGGCAGGCCTGCTCTCAATATGTACAGCCTATGTTGTTAKAGCAGATTGCTATGACCCAGGTGCAGCATGTTGCACTCAGCCTTGTTAAACCTCATGAGATTCCCATGAGCCTGCTTCTTGAGCTAGTCCTGGTTGCTTTGGATGAAAACCAARGACCTCCTTCAATCTGGAATTGAACCAGAGCCTTAGGGAATCCTGCAGGCCATACTTCTGCCATCTGCTCTACCAGCTGAGCTTTYGAAGTGAGACATGGATGGATGATTACATATCTCTCCTATGTACCTTGGCAGAAATACTCTGTAACATTATTTTGCAATCCTAGTCCAACCAGTCAGAGATGTTCCTTTCAATTAGAGCTTTCCACAAAATATATTTTACTCTCTGTATGGTTCCTGTCACAATTATATATGTTTATCTAAGAGATATAGAAGGTTTTGCTTTCAAATAAACATGTCAATATCATTTCTTTAAAATCTATTTAGCAAAAAAAAAAAGAAAAAAATGAAGCATAATTGCCCACATAATCTTAGTAAATTGACTTTATGTATGTCTGCCTCTGTGTGAATGTGTGCTTATGCTTGTTAAAGAAGGGCAAAGTTTAAAGCTCACTATTATTTTTATTATATCAACTAATTCAATACCATTCTACTACATGTTCTTTTTAATTTTATATTMAAATGCTAATTTTTTAATTCCCATWTGCATGTCTGTTTACTGAACCATTTTTATGACTGTAAATTCACCTCAGTAAGAACCAAGCCCATATTTTGACTCACAGTTAAAGTTCAAATATAAAACCATAACACCAGAACACCTTAATCAAGAGTAAAATATGATAAAAAACCCCATATGTTCTCAAAGCAGATTTGAAATCAGAAAATCAATTAAAAAATGAAAGAYGTTGTGTAAAAAAGTGCTTTCATGTAAGAAAAATAACTTCCYTATTTTGTTCTGTTGACTGTTTACTATGTCCCTACAGTGTCCCCAAGACTTACATGTTTCTTTTAAAGGAGGCTCACTTTTTGAGACCTGAATTAATGATTTATGTACTTTTCAGTTTTAGGTAAAAAAAAAATAAAAAGGAAGTTATGTGTTTATAAGATATGAAACACTAGCAGTAAAAGCCACCTTGGTTCCACTATCTGGAATATACAGGCATGCAATAGTCTTTTATAAATTACTGATAATATCTTAATTCCTTAGCAGGGCCTATGGAGGAGAATCTCCTGGAACATAGTAAAACATACTCCTGGAACATATTAAAATCCGTATTTTGAGACTATTGCTCATCAAGCAAATGTTTAGTGACATGCTGCTAAGTGACATGATTACTTTTTTTCTGTGTAAGTTCACTYTTAAGTTACTGTGTCTCTGATAGCTAGTAATTTTAGAATAATAATATTGCAGTTATTTGGCTAAACTGATTATCTAGCTTTGATGTTTAGGAAGATTTCTTTCTTGTTGTCAGGAAATTCTATCAACTAATAGAATTTTTAAAACCTCAATTCTTTAACTTAGGAGGTGATAAAGAACATTTTTGCAGTTTGAATAACATCAAGTTCCCTGCTCCAAAGTTTCATGCATGGTCTTGGGATTTAGCTTGAACTTTCAGAGATGCTTTGTTGCCTTGCTCTTGTAGTTGAGRTTGCATTTTCCTATTTAACTGAGTGTTACAGAGAGACAAATAATATTATTAGGCTTCTTTACAATTTTTTTTCTAATATGGTAAATGAATGCAGTGTTTCATGCAAAGGTTGTTATTATGTGGTAGTCTGAATGTGAAGTCTGAATAAAAGGAATGTAATACCCCCAAACCACGAAATAAAGAAAAAAAAAAAAATTGAGAGCATCAGGACAGAGAAATTTTRTTTCATTTGTCCTCAGAGATACAAGAAACTGCAATGACTGCTCAGCCATTTTCCAGTCATTAAGATGGAAATTCCAGAGAAYTTAGAAGTTCATGATATCCACCCTGATTCCAWGTGAAAGCAAGAGGGATAATTTTAGCAAGTTTTCCTGTATTCCTAAATAATCCTTTTTTAGTGGAAAGATAAATGTTGCCTGTTTTATTTATTTATATGCTGTTCTTGTTTAACCCCAGCCATTAACTCAAGCCCGACACAGGCATTTACTTACTTCCCCAACAGTGGGATTGAGGCTTGAATTAGGAGTCTACAAGCTAGAAAACCTATRGGTAGAGATAAAGACAGTTTAATAAGAAAGGCAAAAGCAGCACATACACAAGCAAAACAAAACAAGGAATTAAGTCACTGTTCCCCATGGGCAGGCAGGTGTTCAGCCATCTCCTGGAGAGCAGGGCCCATTGTGCATAACACTGACTTTGGAAGACAAACATCATCATTTCAAATGTCAGCCTCTTTCTYATTCTTCCTTTTACAGTTTTTATACTGAGTATGATGTCATGATGTCATATTGTCTGGAATATCCCTTTGGTTATTGTTATTTTACTTTAACATAAAATACTAGCCCTTAAAATCTTCATAAAAAGCGTTATTAAACCTGTGCAACTGGCCACTTGGATGGCAATAAATCTTAGGGATTCAGCAAGCAGAGGAAAGAAAATCTTCATGGTCAGAGATAAACATCTTGCTTCCAGCTTAGAAAATACTTATCTCACAGCTAGAAGTTGGGAGGTGATTTGGAGAAACAAGTCCATACTCTGTTCCTATCTTCAAAGTCCTGTTTTCTTTTCCAAGTAGCCATTAACAGCTACTACTAGAAATTGGATACTGAGASAGCTAGATTTAGTTTCATTTTATTTGGATAATATTTCCACTTTCCTGTTTCAGACAGAAACGGAAAATAACTTCTTTCATATGAAAAAGAAAAAAAATAGGCCTTTATTATTATTTTTATATTTAATAAACTGTGCTAGAGTCAAGATATTTCTCTCCAAGAAACAGATTTCTGATAAGGATAATACTTTGAGATTTTATGAGAAAAAGTAGCCTTACATTGCTTAARGATTGAAAAGTCTTTTGAATGAAAATGTATTTTCTGAAACAAAGCAAATTTACACTACAGGTATAGCACACAATTATAAGGTACTAGTAAATAAAATTACGTTATCTGTTTCTTAAGTTTGATAGGTGAGATTATTTGTGATTTGCTTTGTGAAAAAAAAAGTAAAACAATGTAGCAGTAATGTTTCTTTTTTTTTTTTTACAGAAATGGTGTCCCTAATGGCCTCTTTGAAAGGAATTATGCAATGAAGTGATGCTATTTTTATATGAGTACATGAACATGGGCTTGCAAGTGGATTTAATATATCTATGATCTTGTGATGCCCTCATGCTGCCACTGYTGTCATTGCTGGCACTGCTTCTTTACAATTCCCCAGAATTACCATAATAATAATTCATGCTTAGTATTCCCAGATATATTTGTTCAGTGTGCTACTTAAATTACTTTATATCCAGGCTTTTTATATCTATGGTGTTTTGAAAGGGTTTAGAGAGTCTCTTAATGGACTTTATGATCATGTCATACTGGGCAAATCCTAGACAAATATTATTTTGGATGTATCTTTTATATTTATTAAGAGGAGATTATGTTCCATATAAAGGTTGATGCTTATCTCAGTCTGACAGATTTCTTTGTTTCAGAGTTCTCTGGAGATAGAGGATGGTTCTAGTAATGTCTGAATAAACTTACTGRAAATGTAATATTTCATTCATATTGTTTTTCAGAGAGGAATTTTTCCAAGCTGAGTGCAAGCCAGGGCAAACCACTTTACCACAAGTGTAACAACATGAACAGTCTTCTCAGCTGCCATTTAGAGAATAGAGATATTTAAATGCTGGATCACAAAATTTTCCTATGGCATTAATAAATACTTTTTTTTCTCCCATACTCCTTTTTCATTACAGTAAGACACAATATCCTCACAGGAGGATGTTCCATAGAGAAATTCTTAGTCAACGTGCAAGAAAAATATTCTTTTGTCTAAACTCACAGAGTAAAAAAAGAAAAAAAAAAGTTACTTTTTTGGAAACAGAGGTTCTCATAATACTATCCTCCTACAGTTATTTGACTTTGGTATTGCATTAATCTATTATGGATTGTATGCATGTTGGGAGCCCTTTTAACTAAGAAGATATTTGCAGCAGCTTGTCATTATTCAGTGTGAGCTTGCTGATTAGTGTAAAGGATCTGATTGGAGGAATCTCAAAAAAAGARTTTGCAGCTGATGGATTTGGAATAAGACAACTTTACCTAAGTAATACAGGTCAAAAGGAGCTCAAACAACTGAGGAGCCACATTTCATGAATGTATAAAATTCTAAAACAAGCCTTCATCAACATTTATAGCAAAAAACCCCAGGAAAGGGTTGGCCCTCCTGGCTGCCAAGGCACACTGACTCATGTTCAACCTATCACTAACCAGGACCCCCAGATCCCTTTCCTCTGTGCTGCTCTAGCCTCACGTTCCCTGGTCTATACACACAACATGGGCTGCCCCATCCCAGGAGCAGAATTCAGCACYTGCCCTTRTTAAACTTCATATCAYTGGTGATTGTCCCATCCTCTAATTTGTTAGGGTCTCTCTGCCCTTGAAGGAGAAGTTATTCAGTTATTCAGAGTAACTCGTCTTCTTGACTTTTTGCACTCGTTAACAGTATTTTCATCTGATCTAGTAGTTTTTATCATTTATTGTAGTCATTAAAGGAAAAATTACTTTCAGAGCCAACCTCTTCAAACCAAATGACTACAAAAGGAGATGAAAGGCTATGTTCAGTTTTCCACATATATATATTCAGTGTTTATTGAAACATTCTAGAATGTCATTRCATATTAAGAGATATTACTCTGGGAGTCTGAGACAAAATCAAGAGACCTGTGTCCAGGTCTTGGACTCATGAGTACAAATAAGACTTAATTCTATGTTAATACATAGAAAAATAAAGAAAAACATTCAATTAAAAAAGAGTGACACCTTCTTGTCTTCTCCCTTTTCCAGAATACGTATTACAGCTTTCACAGCACAAATTAACATTTGGAATCAGGAAGAAAATTAAYCTGTTTAGGAAGGACAAGACCAATCAATTTACACTGCATTTTATGTGTCTRTGTTCTCTAAACGTATATATCAGATAAGCTCCAAATTTAAATGAGAAATTGGGTGGTTTATGAATGTATGAGAGTTTTAAGCATCAGCTCATTTGTCAGGCTTCAATAGTTTTGGCAATAAATTTAGTCAACTGTATGATTTTATCTGTAGAAACATAGGTGAACAGTTTCTCAYSATACTGGAGTATAGCTTTTAAAAAATTCATKAATATCAGTGATACCTGAATGTTGACTATTTCTTTAAAAGAAAAAAAAAAAAAAAAAAACAAAAAAAAACAAAACAAAAGCCTAAGGTACTACAACATTTTAGGTTCTTTCTTTCAGTATGTCAGCAGAGCAGTACTCTTTCAGAGCTGGACTTTATCCCTGATGTCCCATTATATCTGAGAGTTTTCTTTATAATAGTGAATGGAAACTAGGTTCAAATAAGTGACTTTGCWTATCAAAATACTGATATCTGATTATATATGTCTTGATTTTACCATGAAATATTAAGKGGGTAGCAACCAGTTTACAATTTCTCTTGCTGTACAAAGAAAAGCCTGAATTAAATCTTCTGGRATGCATTTCATATTTGTTTTTATGATAAATTTGTCTAGGATTGGAATTAGAAGGAAATTCTCAGAAGAAAAATATCCAGAAAATATGTTAAAAATCCTCCTAGGAACCTTAATAAGTTCTGAGCAAATGTATTGCTTTTGCATGGCAAGGTATTGTTAAGGGGGAGGCTGCATAAGTGGCTTCTGCAAGAAGCTTCCCCCAGATCCAATACTGCCAATGCCAGCCACTTCCCAGATAGACCTGCTGCTGGTCAACGTCAAGCCTATGGTGGCAACACCTCTGGGACAACATATTTAAGAAGACAGAATAAAAACACCCAGCAAAAACACTGCAGTAAAAGAGGACCCAGAACAGAGGAGTGAGAATATGTGAGAGGAAATTCTGCAGACACCAAGGTCAGTGAAGAAGGGGAAGAGGCTTCAGAGGCACCAGAATGGAGACTGCCCTGTAGCCCATGATGAAGCAGGTCAACTCTCTGCAGGCCATGGAGGTCCACATCACAAATAATGTAGCTTAAGGAGGGTACCATGCCACAGGAGGTGGATCTGCACTGAAAGATATAGTGACCCTGTGGGGAACCTGACCGGGAACAGGCTCCTGGCACGACCTGTGATCCTGTGGAGAGGAGCCCACACAGGAGAAAGCTTTCTGGCAAGATCTGTGGCCGCACAAGGGGCACCATGAAATATGAGGCTCTAAGATCTTAAGGTCAAGTTCTAGACTGATTTTAAACAAGACATTGAAAACTTGATTTCAGTTCTKTTTATTGCAATAGATTCCTAAAAAAACTGCTTGAATATTTATGTTATGAATAGTGAAAGCCCCTGTGAACAGAATCCTGTGGGATAAAAGATGGTATAGAGATTTTGGATATATTAGTTGTTCTATAATTCATATATTTAAACATCTTTATCTGTGCATTCCATTGCCATTCAAATGCCAAAAAGTATTAWTTTTCCCCAAGATAACATTACCATTTTTTAAATTTAACTTGATTATGGAAACCCATAAAAATATTTTTCAGAGACAGACAGATTTGGACCATCTTTTTGATTTGAAAATTATAGTCAACCATGCAATCAGCAGATAAAAGGCCTCTAGTTATCTCTTGGAAGTTCTGTGCATCTGTAATCCTAGCTGACATTTGACAGATTCTCTGTCAGATTTCCATGTTTTATCTTTCCCCTCAGAGGTTATTTTTAAAGTGTGGCTATGAAATCTCAGCGCTGTATAGGAAGCTTATTTGTAACTGGCATGGTGCCAAACAACATATGGAGGTGCTGAACATATTACAAAATTCCAGAAATGTGAATCACATATTAGAAGGAATCYTATTACACATGTGACTTAGAAATGCTCTCCCTTTCACAATTTATGAGGCTAATTTAAGGYTATATAGAAGTATTATAAGCTATTATTCATCTAAACTAATTATTACATGAATATTAAAATTTATTACAAACTTGAATAGGATGTCTATTGATATCTCCATGAATATACATATATAGATAAAATTATCAAAGTCCCATCTATTCATTTGTGTACCAGGTAGAAGCAATCTGCCTTCCTCCCAACACTGTGTTACCTTGAGGACCTTGAAATTAATTAGATAACTTTCTGTTTAGTTTGAAAATTTCCCAGACATGCATAGAAATTCTTACTCTAAGGCGATAAACATAATTTTTCTATCTAGTAGAGCATTACATTTAAGATTTTGGGTGGATAAGCATAGGCAATTTGTCAGTGTGGCAGCAAATCAGAATATTCATCTGAACTTCAAGAGACAAGCTGTTAAACTTTGTAAAAGTCTACTGCATAGTTTCCCCAACATGCACCACAGCATTCTCCACCTCGATGCTATTGTAGAAGCCATGGGAGAGTCTGGCATTCGGGGGAGCCGAGATAGGGCTCACTGACTGCACACAAACAGCAATGTGGCAGGTGCAGGTGCCCAGGCATTGGCAGAGGTGGGGCTGAAGGGTGGCCTTTGTAAGGGGACTCCCTGRCACAGATGCTTCCAGCAGAGAGTGGACCCACCTCAGGGCACGACTGAGCTCAACAGACAAGATGGCACACTGGTTGAAAGGTATTTAAGAAAGGGGAAATGCTGCCGGGCAGTGGGGAGGGCAYTGCTAGGGGTATGGGCAGCTTGAAGGAGTTGGAATGAAGCTGAGCTTGAGAAAAAGTGAGGACGAAGGTGTTTTAAACTTTTGTCTTTGTTTCTCACTACTCAAATCTATTTTAATTTTCAATAAATTAAATTTCCTCCAATCCAATTTATTTTGYCTGTGATGGCAATTTATAAGATATCCCTGGTATTGTCTCAAGCCACAAGGCTTTTCTTACTTTATTCTTGCCCTGAAGGCAAGTGGATTAACCCTCCATGATCAGTGGAATG
Source organism: Alauda arvensis (assembly GCA_902810485.1). Classification (NCBI taxonomy): domain Eukaryota; kingdom Metazoa; phylum Chordata; class Aves; order Passeriformes; family Alaudidae; genus Alauda; species Alauda arvensis. The sequence goes on from CADDXX010000112.1 coordinate 1,357,850, forward strand.
GATGTCTACACTTAAACCAGTAATTTTAGCCTCCCTTCACTCTGAGAGGAAACAATGAGGCACACACAAGGAGTTGATATGTGGTTCACCTTACTTTAGCCGCAGACTGTTGTGAAAAGCATGAAGCTTTGTTGCACAAGGATCCATTATTAGCTCCCATATTCTACTTGTATATCAAAGCCTTATTACATAGTTTGCTTTAAGTCCATGTGGCCATGAGTGCTGTTGGGCACGTAAATAACAAAGAGCAGCCAAAGCTGACACCTCTAGGCTATCATTGGTTTCAGCTGAGTATCAAGTCCCAGAATTCAGTACCAGGTGTCACAGCCTTGGGCTCTGTATTAGGGGCTCAGCTGCTACTACTCAAGCCAGCACTGATTGGATGCTGCTGTGCTGCCTGGAATCAGACTGCCATGAGGAAAGCTTTATAGGAAAATGTTGTGAGAAGTAAGAATTTTACTCCTCTCAGCTTCGTTCAAGTTCAGTTCCTATCCTTGCCTATGCTATGTCACAGATATGCCTGYGTCTGTCTATGTATTGTGTTGGTCCCAATGGCCTGATTTTGTGGTTTCATMTTCAAATCTGTTTCATTGCTCTGGACTTTTCTGGCCATCTGRCTTTTTTTCTGATTGAGTTTGAGGTGGCCAGATCTGCCCAGTGACTCTTGCTCAGGGTCTGTGGGACTGCATTACTTGGTGAGGGTATTGTCCTCCACACCTTGGGACACTCTTGGCTCATCTACTCTCAGAGAGCAGCCCACTGTTTTGCTCCCTGACCCTGAGAGCTGTTGCAAAGTGTTTTGATGCATATGCTGTGGTTTTGTGTGAGAGTTTTGGAATGCAATTTATACATAAATTCACAATATCTGTGCCCATAAATAAACAGTATTAGGAACAAATCCCCAGCTTAAAGGTCTAAGGGCACATCAGGCTGGGGGAGTCTGTACTGCTTAGTGGCTGCTTCCTCCATTGCAGATTTTTTTTTTTTTTTTACAAAATTAAGTAAAACAGAGTCATGGAAAAAAATTGCAATTAAATTATGAAAATAATCAAGAATATAAAGACTGTTCTTGCAAGTTCTCTTATATTTAGCAGCAGAGGTTTGTATGTGTCTGAGACAAAGCAGATTGAAGTGTAAATGAATGGAGGTTTCTAACACATTCTACCTGTTTTCAGAAGCCTTAGGAAAGGAGATCTGTGCTTAATTACAGCTGTCTGGATTACACCCTGGAGGTATAAAAATAGTGAGATTTATTTTGACTGTTGTTTGCCATTATATATGTATTGATTGTATTCAGCCAAATTAATTTCCTTTTCTCTAGTGTCATGCATGCAAATTAATATCTTGCTTTGGCAGACACTTGGTTTAGAAGCTGAAGTTTCACTGCCATGTTATAACAGTTCTGAGAAAAATAGAAACAGATCCCAGTGTGATACCAAAGTTTTTGTTTCGTATTTCAAATTACATAAATGGTCAGATTCAGTGAATATCAAGCAACTCTTACTATTTTGTATCTCATTACAATAAACTCGGCATTGTTGAATGCTTTTAATATTGAATAAGTMGACTTTAATTTGGGAATAACAGTAAATAAATAAACATTATTAAAATATTGATGGAAAAAGAGAATTAAATAATCATTCGGGCATATGTTTTGCATASAAGAAAAATATACATTGGGATGTTTGGGCTTTTTTACCAAGGCAGAAGCACTGGAATGTAATGTAACCTTGAAAAAAATATAACCTGAGTTAGGTAGTARTACCTTTATGATTTTGTTTTCTATTTATAGAATCATAGAATTTTTGGAGGAGGGTCTCAGCCTTGTTGGCCTTTCTTTCCCTTAATTCTTAATCATGGGCATTCAACTTCATTGTCATTAGCTTCAATGGCATTAAAAGCCTCCCTAATACAAAGGGCCACCCCTCCACCTCCTCTCCCTTTCCTGTCTCCTCTGAAGAGCTTGTAGCCATCCAGTGCAGTACTCCAGCTATGTGAGTCATCCCACCATATTTCTGTGATGGCAACTACATCATGGCTTTGCTGCTGCACCATGGCCTCCAGCTCTTCCTGTTTGTTACCCATGCTGTGTGTACTGGTATACCTGAACCTCAGCTGGGCTACTGATTTCACCCTTGAGCCTGCTTGCAAACAGYCCAGCTTCSCCCTTCCCCCTTCAAACCTAGYTTAAAGGCCTCTCAAYRAGTTCTGCCAGTTCATGAGCTAAAATTCTTCTGTTTTTAACAGAGAGATGCAGCCCATCCAGTTCCAGCAGGCCAGGTGCTGTAAAAGTTGCCCCATAATCAAAGAACCCAAAATYATGCTGATCACACCAACMCTTGAGCCACTTSTAAATAATGTAAGCTCTCCTATGCCTTTCATCATTTTTCTCCACCACCAAAGAGACAGAGCAGAACACTGCCTRTGCTCCTGCCCTATCAACCACTTGACCYAGTGCCCTAAAATTCCSTTTWAWTTGCCCTGACACTCCTCTTTTCAATCTCATCACTGCCAGCCTGGAGTAKCAGCGGTGAGTAATAAACAGAGAGCCAAATCAGCCCAGGGAATCTCCCAGTGTCTCACTTGTTGATTACATTATTTTAAAAAGTAAGAGAATCCTGCATCAATCTTTAATTAAAAAATTATCTACAAAATAAGTTAATAACAAACTTATAGGCTACAATTCCCTCTTATTGACTCTTCTTTTTTGATTATTTTCTGATAATATAATTTTCTCAATAATTGTTTCACAATGTATCAACTTCACCAACATTTTTACAGTTCATGAGGTGGAAATTCTGTCAAAATCAGAGACAAAAATATTATTTGTGTAGCAAATACTCTATTAGCTTAGGCATKACATCCTGAATATTATAGAAATATATAAAAATGGTATAGTTTATAATTCAAAATCAGATCACATCCTTAGTTCCTTCATACCACATTCAAGCAAYACAGTCACAACATCTCTCATTATTTTTTTATGTCAGCATCCCCCTGACAATTTTATTTTCTTTTTAGTCCTAATATGAAAGAAAATAGGACAGAGAAAGTAAAAAAATCCTGAGGTTTTCCTCTGTAATTAGCAAAGGATGGGAAGATATTCTATGTACAGAGCACTTMAATTAGATGCCTGCTCCAAGTAGCTCTTTGGAATAATCAATCTTTCTGCATTGCCTATATGAGAATCAGTGTAGACTAGCCTTCTAATTTAGGCACATATATTTAGGATTTATCTGCGCTACTTTAGGTGTCTAAAAGACATACAAGTACTAATTAGTCACTCTGGTCTCACATTGTARTAACCTCCAAGGACAATTCACTGCATAAGAAAGGGTGGATATATTGATCTCTGGGAGAGATACCAGTATCTTTTTTGCAAGCTCTAGAATGAGTTTTGGGTTATCAAGCCATTATCATCTTAATTCTGTTGCTCATATRAAGGTATTTATCCCACTGGGGAGCTCTAGGACATCTGGAGCATCTACACAGAGTTAATAAAGACTGTGGAGGAAAACCTCTGCAGAGGGTCTCTTCCAGGCAACCAAACATGACTGATAGGATAATAATCTGGTAAACATGTAATGGTTCTAAAAAATTGTGTCTCACGGTCCAGAAGAACTTTAAACGTCTTTTCCAACTGRAAGTGTTCTATGCCTCTATGATTCTATGTCAAGAATCTTATCATTTCAATTGAATGCTATTCTAGATTTAGACAATTTAATTAAACTTTTCATATGTCAGTGCGTGTTTTTGATTCAGGATGTGCTGCTTCTTTTGAAATGTCAGTARGAATGTAAGAAGTATTCAAGGTTGATTGTAAGATTCATTGCATAAAGGATGGAAAGTATAGAAGAGTTGATAGCAATCTTCTGCCCTTTCTCATGTGAGGAGTCCTGGGTGTCATAGCAGCAGATGAGCCCACCTTCACTGAACACACAGTGTGTTACACAGAATTCCTGTCTCTGGTGAGGCTCACCAGCACAAAGTCCTGTTTCTCAATACAGATTCATCAATCACTGGTAGCATTAGATCTGAAGAATGTCTCAGACAGCATATTCTAGCATCCTAATCTCATTAAAGAAATTATAGTTCCTGAGGAGTTGCACACAGTATTTCCACTGGTCAAGAAAATGCAGTATTCATATACATTTACAGTAAATGCACACTGGAAACAGGGATGTTGACAATGTATTGATTATGTGCACTTTGACTAGTTATACTGTTTATTTAGATATACCTTAAAAAACCAGCAGTGACATGGAAACTGTGATATGTTTTCATATTCCTGAATGATCATGGATGGTGTCTACATGTGAATTATGTGTACAGCTTTCCAGTACAGGCAGACTTCAACGACTTAATTCACTTGTCTAAGGAAATATGGCAAGTGCCATTTGAGTCCTAGACTAGCTTCACTGTCCTCCAGCTGCATTTTCATGGAGGCATGGATCTCCCATATGTTTTCTCAGATAATTGAAAGCAACTTCAAATAACACTGGAGGCAWTTTTTAGGCAGCACTTACAGCCTTACAGTCTGTGCAGTCGAAAAATTCAATTCATCACAACCAGACACTGTGGTTTAGGTTTGTTTGTCTATATATCAGTGCAGCCACTTTTTGTGCCCTAAGATATCTGAAAGATACTCACTTGATTGATACCAATCCTACAAGATACCTGGAGTGATGTTCTGGAGCAGCTGGAAACTTGTGAAGATAACTAGGATTAAGGATCCMCCTTTTTGGCAATTTAATCAAACATTGTATGTCTACTTTAGAATCACCTGAATTACTCTTTAAACTCCACTAATGGATGATAATTYGTTTTATTGAGAGCTTACACACCTACATCATATTAGGTGAAAAACCCCAGACCTGTATGGAAAAATTTCTATTTCTTAAATGGGAACAGAATTCTTTCTATCACTTTAAAGCTGAGTGTATCTGGTCTCTCTGAGATGGAGTTAAGCTTCCCCRCAGCAGTCCTTGCTGTGCTTTGCRCTGGTAGCTGGAAAGGCTTTGGTAACACACCAGTGCTTTGGCTACTGCCGTGCAGCACTGGCACAGCATCAGGGCTGTCTCTAMAAWATTCCCCATTGTCCCATACTGGCAGAGAAGAAGATCTTGGGAGAGGACAGAGCTGCCACAGCTGACTCAAACTGACCAAAAGGATATTCTGTACCTTATGATGTGTACTCAACAATCAAAGCTAAGAATTAGGGAGAAAGTGGGGAGGAGACTTTTTCCTTTTTACTTCCTTCCTTCCCTGTCCTGCGGAGGGCAGTAGTGATAGAGCAACTTTGTACATACCTGACATTCAGCCAAGGTCATCCCACCAAACGAGTCCCATCCAAAGTCAGGTGTATATGTTAGGGAATGTGAATATCTCCCACTGATTTTAGATCTCTCATATGCAAYATGCTCTATTTTATATAGAATATTCTGTATTCACAACACTAGGAAACTGAACCTAAATTCCAAATGACTGTTCTCTGAAGCTGCTRATTTAATATTTCAAGGTTTGAGGATGGAGATGGATGCCCAAGTTTTCATTTCTCATGGTAGATGAAGGAAAAAAAAACCCAACCTTAAATATTTATTAATTTTCTGTGATCTAATTCTTATTAAAATATTTAATTATGATATTAAAGCTAAAGGCTTGTCAGTTATTTTTCTCATTTCCTGTCTGCACATCCAAAACATTCRGCAAAATCTCTTCCATCCTATAGTTTCTTCTCTGATTTCCAATGTAAGTTATGTTCTCAGTGATAGACTTCAGAAAAATCTAYATCCATCAACAGCTAAAATTTCTGAGTGAAATCTACCATCTTGGCGCCAAATTGTCGTTGGAATTAGGTTTCAGTAAAGGATTTGTGTCACACGTAACTATTCACTGAAAGCTCTTCCTTTCAGTTGTCTCTGTCTGCAGTGTGAATGGTGAACAAYTACGGCAGAATGGCAAAGTTGGACCTTCATGCATCTTCTCCCTGGCAAGATTTATCAGAACTATCAGATGTCATGTTTTAATACAACATTTATATACTTAGCTAATTTCAAATCACAGCAGAGTAGTTGAGAGTTTAAACTTCATTCAAAGTATCTGTCTGCTTGTTTGATTTCTTTTTCCCAAAAGCAAGCCTCAGACAAGTTTGACTGGCAGGGCAGCAAAATATTCTTATTGTCAGTATCTGGATTTTCTTCAGCATCAGAAACAAAAATTAAAATAACAAGRGTGTTGGCTTTTTCAGTGAAGCCCAAGATGGAAACCTTGATATCCCTGTAGGCCAAAACATTGTGGCTAGGATTGCCAGTCAGAGGACTACAGCAAAAGGTAAAAAAACAGCTTTAAGTCTGTGTGATGAAGTATCTTAAGTGGAAAAATAAAGATGTTTTTCYTTCCTATATTTTTACTTTACTAATTCTTTCAATTTTCTAAGACATAACATAGTAACATAAAATTGTAAAACATTCCTAAAAGCAAAGGCTAGTGCCTAGCCTCCTGTTTTACAGTCAGAAGAATATCTAAGTCACTATAATACAGCATTATGCTCTTTCTGACTCACTCTCCTTGTAGAAGAGCAAAACAATTTTCTCTTTCAGTATACTGGAAATTTACAGTAATTTCAAGAAGAATTTTTAAACTAAAATTATGTTGCAGACTATTAGTTGATAATTATTATATTTTATGAGACGAAAATTATCACATTTCACTCTTGAAATGTGATTTTATTTATATGTTGGACACTGAGATGATTTCCTAAATTCTGGAACTTTTATTTGCAAATAAAGGTAAATGCCATTTAATTTCCTAGGAAAACTTATAGTCAAAGCCAGCTCTTAGAAACCACCTACCCTTTTATTGTGTTATTTACATCTGCTAATGAAATATTTTAGCAGTGCCTTTTATTTTGGATCTTAATAAATGAAATAAGATTAGATGGTATATTTAGAATCATACGTTTTGAGAGGAATTTATTGCAGAAGAAAATTATATTAGATGTAAAGAAAAAAAAACAGGCTTTAGGAGAACAAAATTTGCAGTGATTCAGAACTGCCTATTTATCTCCAAAAACACCTCAAAGATCATACAGAACAAAATTTTACGTCTATAGAGATGCACACACACACACATTGCCTGTACATATGTTACAGTCCATCAAATTTTAGCACTGCTTCTTTGCTAGCAAACATCTGTTCCAGACATTATGGACCTATGTAAGRCAAACTGTTTATGTGCTGAGATTGTCAAGTATTCAGCTGGTCATTATCTTTCAGCCTTATAAAACATCACTAGTAATTTACCTGTAGCAACAAAACATGATTARCATCATGTTTTTGTTCCCCTAAGACAGTTGAAGCTGCCTTTTCAGTGTGATTTTACATTTGTTTTTACTTATTCAAATTTCTAATTCTGAGTCTACCAGTATTTTCTTTTGCTAAGCCAGTTTAGATATCTCTCTTCTCCTTTAGGAAAAGCTAAGCATACTGGCTGTGGTAGATGTATTGATAGTTGGCACCTAGAGCACATCCTTAAAAAGTAGATCCTCTTGATTATTCGCCTGCGTCAAATCTTCCTTTTCCATTTTTGGCTATTCAGAACCAACAGCTGCAAAAGAATTTTTCTAAACTGATTTCACCTTTCCAACATACCTGGCAGAGTAACCTCTTTCATTCCACTCATCTGGTGGGATATCTTGTGGAACTGCACAAATTGTTGAAGAAACAGGAAGAACTTATCCTAATATCTGTCCATCTYATTGCAGACCTTAACAAAGAAACAATTTGCTGACCAGTTACCTCATATATGAACGTTAGTCTCGGTCAGACTGTACATGAAGTGTCATCATAAATRACAGAGGAATGGGTTCACCATCAAAATACTTTTGAAAGGAAAAAGATGAGAAATAAGACAAAAATGTCTTTCCTCTTGAACAAATTACTTACTTGTGTTCGCWGTGCTGCTTATTTTCCATGAAATGTATACTATACACATACTTTATTTCTTTTTGTTTTCATACGCAATCCCTGTTAAATGTAAAGATAAGTATAATCATTTTAGAATGGTTTTCTACTCCTGCAAGTACTGAAAACTAAGATTCTATWACAGTACACATATTCTTGATGATATCAGAGATGAAGAAAAAAATCAAATCAGTGGGAGGTAAAAAATGACACTTTAGTAACAAATTCCAGTAAAAAAATCTAATCCAACATTGTGAGTTCTAACATCAGATGTGATGATATTGATATTGAACAKTTTGAAAATGAGATATGATCATTCAATATATATCTTAGTGGTGAGGGAAGTAATGTTCATCATTACGATGAAAATTGATATGGTAACAGTATGTTTCAATAAGGAAGAATATTCAGAATACTTATTTTATTTTGTATCTTTTCTGGAAAGTTTTTATTCTGCCATTGGCAGCAAAGAAATCAGTAAACAAAACATTTCATAAATATTTTGGGTAAAATTAAAGGGGAAAGTTTTCATAAGATTTCAATAAAGTAATCATTACAAATAGTATTGCAGTGAATAAATAATTCAGTGTTTTGCTGAGTGATACCTGCTGTTGAGCCTACGGCAGATTTAAGCCATGGGAGAGCCTGACATATGTGACAGCRTGCCATTTAGAAGTACTGCCTACATGCTGTCCCTGRGGAGGGCTTCGTTTGGCTCTAGTGGTGTAAGGAAATGCTGAGAAATGCAGGTTACAAATTGAGCAATCCCCAGCTGTGTTATATACATTTGTGTCTGAGCCTGTTACAACTCTCCCATTTATGTGTGATAAAGCTGTGTCTGCTGTCATTCTGCTRAAGTCGTTAAATATTCTCAGCATTGTGCAGTGATACTGCTAATTGAGAAAAAAMMMCMWTWAAWKSCYTTTTTTTTTTTTTTTTCATCTCAGTAGATCAGTGATAATTACAGTGGAGCTAGAGTTCATGCCTCTGGCACATAATCACAATTTCTCCAACTTCCAAGTTTGCTGTCATTTGATATGCTTGATTCTGTATTGTCAYGATCTTAGACATTGCCCATAGGAACTAAAATTATGAGAAAATTCAAGACACCCCCTCCTATCACCATGAATCTTGACAATGAGATGGCTGTAATCTGAAAATTTCATAAGACATGTTTAAAGCACCACAAACAACATTCAGCTCTTAATCTGTTCTAAACACAGATACTGTTATACAGTGACAAAAACTGTCTAAAGGCACTGGCTTTGTCAAGAGCTGAGGAATGGAGAAAAAATATTTGAAACTACTCCTCTGAAAAAAATATAAGCAMACTTAATTCACAGATGAGGAACTTCCCCTCCTAAAAAAAATCAAATATAATAAAGAAGGTTAAAGATTTTTCCTTCCTCTTATGTGGCAAATCCTGTGAATATAGCATGTATTTCTCAGCTCCTATCCTTGTATCATAATCATTCTTATTTAATGGTGTGGGAAATTGTGCATGCAGTCTGTGGATTCAAAATGTCTGCCATACCCTTTCAGCAATACTACTATCTAATAGCTTAGATATGTAAAGTAAAAACTTGCTAAAATCTCACCTTTTACTTTCAGTTATTTAGAGGCGAGATGGCTATCTGACATCCCCAATGCTGTGGGAAGTGAGGGTTCAGACTATTTCCTGTGTTTTGTCACCACTAAGATGTTCACTGAAGGCATGTTTGTGAGTTTGGAGTGAAAATTCAATTAATTTCCATTCTGGTGTTAAGACTACATTTCAGTTTAGTTCATAGTATAGTATAGCCTGAGTGTTAGGTCTGCATGCTGAGCAGTCATATCTGAAGGGCTAAAAAAAATATAGCTAGAGAAACAAAAAGGTCCTAATGAAATAAAAAGGCAGAAGTAAGAATTAGAAAAAAGACAAAGTTATTGAAAACTGAAGCAGCTTGAGTCTTATAAAACCCAGAAAAGCAGAACACTTGAAGGTTCATATATAATATGTTTTGGGTCCCAAGAGTCAAGAAGCTGTTAAATGTTTGTTGTTTTTTTATTTTTTTTTTTTTTTTTAAAGGAAAGAACTCATAGCTCCATCACTTGTTTACTTGGTTGAAACCTTTGCTGGTCTGGGCAGTAACCAGTGCAACTCTTGTCATCTGAGGGACATTGGGACCAGGAAGGAAATGAGTGTGCTTTATGTGTCAGTGCCATATTTACTGCACTGTTTGCCTTCAAATATTTAATTACCATTTTACTGTGTTTACAAAGTCCTTTTCAAAAATAGACCCCCAACAAGATCCAACAGATAACATATATCTGAATGGTGACTAGTCCAGAATTCAGGAAAGTTAGTAACATCCATTTTCTTTCATTCTTAAAGTAAAARCATTAGCAGCATGCAAGTGTTTTTGCATGGTTTAACTCAACATTTATATTTTAATACAGGGTCACAGGTATAAGGAAAGGTATAAGGAAATAAGCATTATATGTTATATGCATTATATAGGTTATTCATTAATCACTTAATAATGAAATCAGAGTCAAACAAGCATTCTGATTTATTAAAGAATCTTTTCATTGTCTTTAGGACTTATCAGTTATGGGCTACTAGATGATACTTCTGCTGCAGAATTTAAACTGTCTACATCTACATCAGTAAACATATTTAAAATAATGAATTAAATTTTTGTCACCTCCTAATTATATTTTTCTGACATTTTAAAGCCAAGAATATGAGCACTCTTCTTTAAATTTTATTTTGTATAAAAATGGATATCACTTAATCTATATTACATATTTATGTGCAAAATAGAAGCTTGAGTCAAAGCATCTTCATTTAATTAGAGAGAAAATTCCAAATGACAAAATRAAGCATTAATGTTTTATTTTCATTTTAAAAAATAGACATTGYAGTAGACCTTTTTAATTAAATACTTGTTTCCACTTTTGCATATACCTAATCTCAATTTTTTTTTACTATTTTCCTCTTATTGTTTGAGCACTCTAGATTGCTCAGATTTTTAAAATAATCTCACAGTGAAATACTTTTCAAAAAACTAAAGTAACATTCTCAAAAATTAAACTGTTTTTTATTTTTAAAAAGTGGGGTTTTTTTCTGACTAGCAGCAACACTTCTTCCATGTTTATTGTACCAAATGTCAAAATATTGTGTGTCAAATAGTACCTAATATGTAACTATTAGTCAAAATATTCAACTACCAAAAAATGAAATGCTAGTAGATTRAAATCAGTGAAGTTTAAAATAGTATTTTTAATAATCAAGTAAATTAAAACTGTAGATGAGAAAATACAGTAGTTTAGAAAAAAACCCTTGACATTGTGTCAAGGGGTCATTGTCATTGTGCCTGTATCTGTCAAGAGTTTGGTGGTGTTGGGTTGGGGGTGGGTCTGCAAGGACAACATCTGGGAGAAGAGGCCAGGTGTGCCCTGAGCTGGGCTCAGCCTGTTCCAGCCAGCTCCAGCAGATCCACTGTAGGACGTGGCTGAGCCTCACAGTCAGGGTGCTGGCACCTTTGTGGAAATGTATTCAAGAAATTGTAAAATGCTGCCTGGTAAACTAAGGAAAAAGCAGGTGGATATTCCTGAAAGGAAGTGCAATCAATGGGGAGGACAAGGGCATTGTGTGTGAATGTGYTAAGATGGTTCCATGTTACTGAGGTTGATGGGGTGTAGGAACTATTTKCAGTGGCTGAAAGGAAGTGTTATCTGGTAATGGATTTTACCTTCTGCGATTTTATTTGCACTGAGATAACTTTGTGTTGTGTTTCAGCAACTCAGCACAGGTAGTCAATTATGATATATTTATAYAGTTACTTGCATTTCAGTAAATCCATGACAACAGACTATGGATCCTGAACAATTAAYACTTTAGATAGATAACCTACACAGKGCAACATAACAGTGTGTCTGCTCTGCACAACATCTCTGTACCTTGACAGTTGTGCCACATCATAGCCACGTCTTTTTCACTGGGTGATAATTTTGACATCTATGTTACAAAAGATGTTTAGCAAAAGGAAAGGGGAAAAAAAAAAAAAAAAAAAGCAGAGACTTTTCAGTCAGATAAAGCCACCACAACAACAGGCAGGGTTTTAACTGCTGCCTGTGAAACCAAGCAAGACCAAACMATATGTAAAGCAGTAGTGAAATGTGACAGGCTGGGGTTGCACTGTAAGAAATGCAAGTTKCCAATGTTCAGCAAATTATAAATAATGTCTACTGATATTATTTGCCATTATCTACTGAGAAGGCAAAATCCTCACACACAATCTAAATTATTTTTTTCCCCCTCACTTGTCATAAAATGGCAGCCTTAAATGACACTCTCTCTGCTCTGGYGGGTATGTGGGAAACGAACTATGAGTCTCATCTCAAAAAGGCCCTACATAAGYCCTTGCTCCTGCTACTCCATCTCTTTCAATATTTTCTGCTACACTACTAAGAATCCCACATGGAAAAATTGTTGCATTGAGAGCTTTAATTTAAATTCATAAAACCACCTGTCATAAAAATAACCAACCAGAGGAACAGAAAAAGAAGAGAAACCCAACCTCCTCAAACAAGAGAAAGATACTCTCATCTTCCAGTAATAAGGAAAGAAAAGATGCTTACATTAGATCACAAAAGAGCACTCTCCCATAAAGCATACACTTGTTATCTATAATTTTATTACATCTATAAATTTACATAGTTTTAAATTAAAGATTGCCAGGAACTGTGGAGCAGTTGCTTTTCTTTCAGTTGGCTTGCAGTCCTTAAATGGATTTTTGTTCACATAAAAGCCAGAAAAATATTTGGGCAGCTTATTCTTGACACATTTTATCCTCAAACTGAAGGAATGAGGAAATTGTGAATACTTRAAATGATGATTTATAATAGAAGCTRTTACACAAACACGAATGTTAGCACTGCTGTTGCTGGATCAGTAATAAAAGCAAACTGAAGCCAAGGTATGGAACCCTGAGTGCCATTTCACTGGATTCATATAAGGTATTTTAAAATTATTGGTGAGCTCATAATCCATAAAAATAATACTGTGCAGTAAAGTAGGTGATGTAGCAGAAAAAATCACAGACTCAAATATTAAATTTTTAGTAATATAAAATTTCTCTAAATGAACAGATGTGCAAATAAGTTTTCTAGAAAGTTAAAGTTTCAAACATTACACAGAACATATTTTCATTGCATTCCTGTAGAAAATACATAAAATTTTAATGTGCTATTTAAGTAACATTTTTTTCTGTTGCTTCCTAAGCATCTCAAAAAGTTTCCAGCACATAATTTGGTCATGTGATGTCTGCTAACAAATTTTCATTTTTAAATGCCGCAATTAAAAAAAAATTGGAGATTAGTAATGCATATACTTGATATTTCTTTCTATAAAAAAGTTAATTTGTCTCAGCCTTCTTGTGTGCAAAATGGCAGCACAGGTTTAGGCCCTGAAAGTTGAAAGGAAAGAAAAATGTCACAGGGGAGGGTGTAGGGGGTGGTGGGTGTAGGAATCCTAAAAGTAAGCGAGAACTCAGGATGTATGAAAGAGATTTTGAGAAGTTGACAGGAGGCTGAGAGAAGCTGGGAAATTCTACAAATTCTCATGGGAAACTAGGAAATTAGGAACTARGAAAATACATTTGTGTCTGTTARAGGGAAMAAGAACAAGAACTCATGCTGATGGTTCAAGAGGTAAAAGACTTAGATACCTTGCTTTACAAAGATAGAAAAATTTTCAAACTTAATAATGAATTATTGTGTATTGGTTTTGATTTTATGGAAAACTTTTGTTAACCTGGAATCCACGTGGGTTGTTTTCTGATTTGCTAGAGTAATGTGACGCTAAGCTTGTTAATTGTAAGCTATTGGCTGAGAAAATTCTTACAGAAAGTTCTGCAGAAGTTTTCATTTTGTCTCTTGATTTAGTTTGCATAGATATTGCTGTTTCTCTGTATCTCTTACTTATTGCTTGTATGATATAGACAAGTAATAAATGTTAAGTCTACAACTATCAAAGATCCATCCTGTTTGMGAGACACTAAACCAACAGTGGGTTGTGGTATAATTAGTTCTTTTGCAGGCAGTGGTTCAGGGGCAAAGAGGTTTGGTTTTTGTGGTTGATTGTTTGTTTGCTTGTTTGTTTTCTTAAATTAAAAAAAGATCTTTCTGTTTTTTGGTTTTTTTTAAGGTTAAAGGATTAAAGTCCAGTAATGAAAATTTTGTTCAATGTCACACATAAAATTCCTGATAGCTGAGCTACCAGAGGGAGTCATTGTTCTTGATTGCTTTCTCATCAATACCTCTCTTACCTAAACAATTTCCTTGTCATCTATTGAGTTTTAACAGTGGAATGCTAGCAAGCAAAAACCTTGAATCTGTTCTCTCTGGGCTCAATTAACTCTATCAAGTTAACAGAGCAAGGAACAGCACTTTACACTAACAGAACTGTTTGAAATGGACTGTGCTCTAGGGTCACAAGTCATCTCCTGTTCAATTCTTGTTCTATAAAGAAGTCTTTTCAACTTTTYGTACAGCTGCTTATACATTGCTGTCGTGTGTTCACTTTGTGATAGGGACCARAAGTCAAATGAAGAGAAGCCAGGTCTTTCATATTCTTCTTTATCTGGTTCTTGCACACATACTAGTAGACTATGATTAAAAGAGACTCTCCAGGTTCCCTCCTGTAATAGCATTCACAGTTGGATGAAGTACTCGCAGGAAACTTACATGAGTGGTCAAATTTATGCATAAAATTATCCTATTACTTTTTTACTTGATGCTGTGTTACAAGAAACTGCAAACCTTTCCCAACTAATTTTGTTCATACCGTTCAGTTTTATAAAAATCCATCACTCCCCTCCTCAAATGTATTCTCTCCAAGCTAAAAATTTATTAAAAATTTCTTCACATGAAATGTTTCATAGCTTTGAATTATCATCCKTTTTGCACTAGCCCAAATCCCATAGGGTCCACAATTTAAGGGCTTTCTTGTTTCTTTTTTGGTTTTGGTTTTGGTTTTTTGTTTGATTGTTTGTTTTGTTTTGTTTTGTTTTTTATTCCCTTGGGTAAAGCAGAACAGAAATCTGGAGTTAGAATGACAGGTTTTTTCCCGTTTTGATCTCAGTTCCTCTCCTACTAATTAGCTGGTCCTCAAGATATTTTCCATGGAAAAATGAGTATTTTCATTTCTATTGGTGTGAATGTTATTTGAAAGAGCAGACAACAAATAATTGTCAGTAAAAGACAGTTCTGAATCTGCAAAAGTTTAAAAATTATTTTATGCATTATGAGAAAAGCAGATCATCCAACTACAAAAATTTTGAAAATTTATTAAAGAACAGTCTTCTCCTAGGTAATAGTGATTTTATTTTTAAAATTATATTTGATATTGAAATATTTTTTATTCTTCATTATAAACCTATGAACATAGAAATAAATCATTATCAGTTAATATTAATATATTTGTTATCTATTGATAACAAATTATATCAGAATTCTAATTTATGGAAGATGCATCTAGAAAGGAAAAACATATTTATCCAGATATTCAGCACCCAGTACAAGACCCATGGGAGTTCTGCCTTTGGTTTCTGCAGGGACAGGATTTTCCCCACAGTCTTTTATTAATAAAAGTCTATAATTCTGCTTGAGGGCATGGAATTGTTTTATACACACATATTTCTGTAGATTAGTTCTACTCCTTAGATCACTTTATGCAGAGGGCTTAATAGTTTGCTACGATGGTTTTCTTATCATGTCTTGAATTAGCTGTACCTGTTTCATAGAAGTTAATGAYATAAAATTAAAGTGGTAAGAAATTGGTTAACATTATTAATAATGTAGCACAGTAACTGGTAATACAATATTGATACAGATACAAGACATTTCAGTGCTAGCTATTTGAGTCAGTATTTTTCCATGAACTACATAAATTCTTTATGCTTTTGGTGATTATCTAAATAAAGGGCTGAAGGAATATTAGAAGTAATAAAATACACCTCTCTAGAATTCTAAGTCTCTTGAGRATTTTTGACCTTGAAAGGATTAAACAAAACCTGAATCAGACATCGGTAAAAAAGAAAAAAGTCTCATAAGACTGACATTTGCTGGCATATTTCTACATGTGCTTCATGTAGTAATGTAGAAGGATCAACATTAACTTAAATACTCACCAGATGAAATAAATAYGYGAATTAAAATGAATCATCAATTTCAGTGTCTTTTTTGAAGTCCTTGGAAGTCTTTGATTTATTTTATAAATATTTGGTGTTCTCTATATTCTTTGATTAGAACACAGATGCTGGAGTTGGATTCAGGATCCCTGATATCTATTTTTGGCTCAGCTATTCCAAGACTGACTTTGGGCAACTCATACATCTTAAGATTTATTTTTGATTTAACTCTTTATTCTCCTAGTCTTTTTAGATAATAAGCAATTGTTTCAGGGCAGAAACTGTACCTYACTGAAAGTAAAACATCTTGAGTTACAGGTATTCAGACTGTTTAGAATGTGTAGTCTATTATACACCTAAATATAAAACTCTGTATTGCTTCCTCTAAATTTATTTCTTTGCATGATATTTAGCACTTTAGAATCACAAATTTTCTTTTGTGAGATAAGGACTTTTCATTAAACAATTGAAATGGCTAAAATGGTTTTGCCATAAGAAAACCACCAAATCACTCATTTAATATTTAGTATGTTTCATATTTTCAGCATCATTTCAAAATGGAAAGGTGTCAAAATCTGGTTAATCCCCACTGAAATGCAACATGGGTGAGTCATCACTCTTTGTTCTTCAGATGACACTGTGACATAAATATCACACTGCAAGTCCTAAGAAACTGTGACAATGGTGAACTAAGAAGAAATCTATCAGGAAATGTTTGCCATGTTCTACGAGGCAAAGTTGAAAGTTCTCAAGAAGTGTTTGGTCAGAAAGGTCTCACACACCTAAATAAAACACACAGGGAAAAATTCTGTTGCAACAGTGTCATCTTTATATATTGACTTGCCACTTAAGAATCAAGAAGTAGATGAGATTTCATAACAGCTCCAAGTAGATGGGGTAGGATGAAGTGCATAGACTTCTTATTCAAGAATTGTAGACCTGTGGCTGGAAGCATGGCCCATAAATAACTGTGGTAACAAATAATAGCAAATAACATCTGTGATTACACTAACTCAGGAAAAAAAATTTACAAGGGCCATCAATCTTCTTGATTTAGGGCATGAGCTGACATCCACAAGCAATCTCTCTCATGGTGTTTTATTACACGGTAAAGTAGATTATCAGCTTTTGTGACTTTGGAGAAGGAAGAAACATAGAGCATGGGCTCAATCATAAGGTACAGGGCTACAATGACCATTGCTCCAACCCAAGATTGCAGTACTTGCAAAAAAACCGATGTAACTTGCTTGTAAATTTAAGATTGAACAAATGTTTGGTTACCCAGTGACTACTAAGTAACTAAACCCTCGGTGAGAATTTTTTTTTAATGGACATTCATGAGAAGCATAAAAAAAATTTTAGCAACACTTGAATTTAAATCATACAGGAGACATTTAGACAACTAGGTTAATATCYGATATTTAAATAGATCATTAAAAGACAGTCTTCCTTTGACAACAATCCTAAAGAACTTAATAGTACTTTCTTTTCTTTGAGAAGAGTTTAAGTTATGTATGTTCTCTCAGTTAAATTAGAAATTCACATTCACATGAAATTCTCATGAAAAAACAGAGAATAGCTGACTTTTCTTTATGTGATAGAAATTGGGACTTTTTATCCTGTCCACCACATCATTTGGGGGAAAGAAGAAAAAAAAAGAAAAAGGTTATGTATTGGGGTTTTTATTGGTTTTATGTTATTGGTTTTTTTACACTTGCTTTTATAGCTTAAAAATTCTTATAACTTCAATGCACTTTTTACATGGATAAAGAACAACGTATTTCCAGAGGTTAAGCTTKTTTACTACTGATGGAAAAATACAGACTTCCTAAAGTTTGAGTAGAAAAAGGTAAAGACTAAAGACCTGCATAATGTTAAATTGCTTTCCTTAACAGTATTTTGAACATGATYACCTATGGTGATTTCCACAAATGATAAAATTTTGAGTTTATTTTGAGAAGGAGGAAAAAGAATCATCATAACAGAGCAGAAGCTGGAGATTACAAGAGACTGAAAGTGAAGTCTCTGGCACCAGCCTAATAGGCAATTGATGAAACAAAAGTAAATATTATCATGTAATGTGATTAGGACAGCAYGCAAAAATGACCCAACATAATTATTGAAGTATAAGATCAAGTACTACATAAAATATTAATGTTTACAGATGCCTAGTGCCTTCAAATACCTAAAGARGGACTACAAGAAAGCTGGAGASKGAATTTTTACCAGGGGTTGTTGATAGGACAAGGGGTAATGGCTTTAARCCTAAAGAGGTTAGATACTACAAGGAAATSCTTTACTGTGAGGATGGGGAAATCCCATCCCTGAAGTATTCAAGRCTAGGTTGGAACCAGATGTTTTTTAAGGTCTCTTCCAGCTTAAAGTATTCTATRATTCCATGAATTTAATTATAAATAATTTGGATTTAAAGCCCCTTAATCTATTAGGTATCTCTGCTATATGCCATAGACCAAAGCTGTAGTGTAACTTTCCCATGGTTAATTTGATTTGTATCTACACAAGATTCACATAGTTAGGATCTGAATGAGACCTGGTTGTATACAGATAAGAGGAGTGTGGGTAAAATTTTCTAACAAAAATGTTCGTCRTCTTAGGAAATGTTCCAAAAGTTTGGCATTCTAACTGAAACCTTTAATCTCATAAAAGAGAATCTGTAAATTATTTTAGAAAACAACCAATTAATGGCATCAAGCAGTCTTAAAACCCTAGAGTTCTTTTTTCATCTCTAAAAAACAGACCAGATAAAGTAGATGGCCAGCTTATTTTAACTGCTTGTATTTCTCTCTTCATTCAATTCAGCACTCATGGGTCCAGAGGAAGAGAATAAACAGAAAAACTTAATTATATGCCCCAGTGAGAATGAAATAACTACAGAAGACTGGGAAGGATTCTCAGTTCTTCTTTTTTATTATTGCTTTTTAACATTAGGACAAAGAACATTGTGACTATTGGGAGAASACTTATTAAAGAAAACTTTTTGCTATTGTTATAAACTAGTAAACTATGTATGCTCATGGAKGCATCTGGGCACTGGGTCCAGGTGGCAACAAGCAGTGAGAATCAATCATAGAACATAAGTCTTTAGAGCTGGGTGTCTTTATGCAGAATTCCTCTTGGAATGGTTCCTAGAAAATTCTACTGCCTGAGGAGTGTCCAGACTCCTGTGTGAACTGCTAGTTGGCACATGTTAAAATCACCCAGGGAATTTTCCAGCACTTTGCTAGTAAAAAATATTGTGTTCTGATGCTTGGGAATGTCCCCAAATATTRTTTAATTTACCTTTAAAGACACAGCTTCTAGGGGGAAATTCTCCCATAGACGTCTTCTATATTAGGAGCTCCATATTCAAATTCTCTCTTGCTCATTCAATTCCATGCATTTTTGGCCCCATTAGCTTTGAAGTCTTGTTGCTGTACAGTAGGACAGAGTTAGTGGGAAGAATGAAAGAGAATTTCTTGTAAACTGTTATGTGTCTTATTGCTTWACTTCCAGTGACTGAGGCACTGGAAGAGCTTGTCCAGGAAAGTTGTGGATGCCCCTTCCTAGGAGGTTTTCAAGGCCAGCTGGATGGACCTCTGAGCAACTTAGTCTAATTGATGATGATTCCTGCCCAAGGGAGGGGGGTTTGAATTGGGTTATCTTCAAGGTCCCCTTCCCACACAAACCATTCTGTGATTCTGTGAACTTTCTTTTCTTGGCAAGATGGAGTTCCCTCAGGATRAGTAGATCTAAACTACACACTTTCCTCATCTGTGATGAATACAATAAACAGAAGTTTACAGAAGAGGAGGTTCCTTTTGCTTTACAGCCATCATCACTGGAAAATCAGGCATCCTTAAGTGAAAAGAAGGGATTCACCACATGTCTCTGAATCAGCCATCTGCTGATAAAGTATTTAATGTTATCTCTTGGGTAGCTWCTGGCCATTTCTAAGATACTCACATTTATCACCTGAGGTCATTGGTTTATTCTATGCTAGTTGCCTGTGCAGTCAAAAAAAGGATTTATCTCATTTAGCTGGTTTGAAAAATCCTGTGGATTCTCTCCTGTGGCCGTAGCCACCGTTCTTTACTTAGGGTGTTTGGATACTCTAGATGTTACATAAAGGATAGGTTAAGTGTTTAAAGCACAGATACTGAAGCTTTATCTTCTACTTTATCTCTTGGAAACAGAGAGAATTCCACTGAGAAAGGAAGCACGTTTTATAGTGTACGATGCACAGTAAAGGTTCATCCTGCTTCAGAAATGTCACTGTATTTTTCTTCTGCTCWTAAAAAAAAACACCTTTAGGGTGTTTTATTTCTTTCACAAATACTAATTTTCAAGATGAATCAGTTGAATAGGCAATGTCCTCTAAAGCCTTTAGTTCCTTATCTTTGCATAAAACATATTGGTGTATGTAACATAATGATGATTTCAATAACGGTTTTTACTAATTAGAATGTTATTTGTTAGCTTCCAAGAAAGTAATGAGGAAGGGGAGAGCTTTTCTTAAATGTACAGTAGTAGTAGTAGTGCTTCTTTTACAGAACTCAACTGTCACCAAGCCAAGTTTTAATAAAGATCTGTCGGAGGTTTTACTAGCCTCTGAAGCATGTGTGTTAGGAGCTTTTAAAAAAATCATGTAGCAATACAATGAAGGAGGCTAGAAGAAAATTACCATGCCCAAATAACCAAGAAATAACCCCTTTTAATAAGTAACTCTAAAGGGTGCCAATTACTATTAAAAAGAGCAAAATAAAGAAGTAAAACAAAACATATTCCCAAAGAGAGAAATATTTCATGCTTCAGGATGCAGCAATTGCAACCTACGAGAGTTAAAGCATTTCAAAACAGATTTATGTTCATGCTTAGAAGCAAATGCTTTCAGAATGGCAATGATTTTTTGCTGATGCAAATGATTTTTATACCRAGTATTGCAGCCTGAGACATGCAATCCTGGTAGTTGAGATATCTTTCTAATCTACTCTGAAAAACACTGGCAGAACACAGTGTAAAAGTCATATGCATGTTGGGTTTTTTTTTGTTTTTTTTAATTTAAAAAATGGTCCAATATTTCAATTCTTCCTGAAGTTATTACTTATTCAAAGTTTTATTTAAATGCAAAAGACTAGGACCATGGCTAAATCAATTCCTACAGACATTGCTGAGATCCAGCTATTTCRAATATTTAAATGGGTTCCTTGCTCTCGCAGCGGATTAGGAATTAAATCTTCATATGCTAGTGAAATTAATTATACTGTTCTAAACAGACCTACTTAAAAAATCTCTACCATTTCTGTATGTCGTCTCAATAACATGGCTTGGTCATGTTTATACTTCAGTACACATGCAGAAATACCAGTAACTTTTCATATCTGCTAATAAATATAGCTGTAGAGCAATTGCCTTTCGGTTGTTTATGCTGCCTTAGCCATTTAGKCTCAGGCAGCCCTTCCTTCTCTTGTCTACTTCCTTTTGACAAGGAAGTGCTCAGGTATAAMAAAATAGGTATTTACAGACAATAAAAATTTTAAAAGTATTTTAAAACATTGTGTTTTATACATAGAACAACTAGTTTTACTATGTATGCTTCTAAATGGGTATATGGGTGGATATCTCATAWGTGTATATCCACATCTATAAATCTTTGGAAATGGGGTAAAAATAGTGACAAAAACAGGTATAACGTAAATGAAACAATCAYTATGTAATAGGATCTAACTGAATAATTAGAGTTTAATTGTGAAGAGACACTAATTAAACAAAAGTGAAAGGCAAACTCTGGTTCCTTCACTTTACCAAACTTTGGAGAAAGCCCTGAAATGCGGTGAGCAGATGTTTCAAGACAGTGGGCACCAAAACTCTGGGTGATGTGTGGAGAAGTGGGTACATTTCCAAGGGTTATAGCACCTTTGTAGGATTACACCTGGTGTAAATCCCATTATGTGTAAGGAATAATCTTGTCCTTTGAGCCAGATTTGGAGGCTCCTGCATCCAGCCCAACAGAATGATCATGCAATATAACTGGGGCAGAATTTTGTTTGCATGGTAACGCACAAGTAACTGTTAAAAAATGGAAAACCAGAGCAAAATGCCACCTTCAGAAAAAGTGTGCTTGGCAACAATAATGAAAAGACCCAAAGATGATCCCAAAAAATGCTGCATCAATACTAAATACTGCATTAATACCAAATACTGAACCAGAAAAATTGGTMAAGCAGCTCATGAATCATAAACTGGATTTTGAAGTATGCATGACAGAGAGAAGATAAGTAGTACTGGAGGGGCTTCATTTCCCCATGGCTGAAAGGGACTTTACAGCTGCCTTGAGGATCACAGTGGGGAGCAGGCTGGTGCTATGTCATTTCACTGTCCTGTCTACTGCAAAAGCAGCAAGATCCAGGCTTTGGGATGCAGACTGCACTCCCATTCTTTTGAAGACCACAGCTATGCAGAAATCATAAGTAGATAAGAAAAAGCAATTTGTATGTGTCAGAGCTGAAAGACCATGGTAATTGCCTGGTAGAGAGGAGCAGCTGGCAGGTTGCCAGTACTAAAAGATCTACCTGCATATCAGTAGCATCTATACTACTGTCCTATATATATACTGCTGAGCAGTGAAACCCTGTTTGGAGTTTGGTTGGAATATTCTTATAGGACTTTTTTGATAGGATTTTAAAAAGAAAATTAACAGACTTAATAGGACTATGTAATAGTAGTTCATGGAATCGTAGAATGACTTGAGTTGGAAGGGATCTGAAAGATCACCTAGTTCCAATTCCCCAAAGTAGTTTGGGATTCTTTTCGTTGAGGCAGAAAAGTCATGAACATGAGATATGGCAAAAGCCTGTAAGGTCGAGAATAACAGTGTTGTTTTCCCAGATAAAGAAATGTGAAACATCAAATAAAGATGTCAGTTTTAAAACAGAAGGAGACAACTGTTTATGAGATCTTTAAACCTCCAGAAACCCATGGCACGGGTTATTAAGTATTTTAAAATCACTGAGAGTCAGCGAGCATTAGAAAGCTCTACAGAAGATAAATTCTTACTTTTTTTTTAATGATGAAGTCATGTCTTTGAACTTAGAATGTATTAAATTGACATAGTCATGTAGGCTGAGACGATATGCTGGAAAATCGACACTGCACTACTACCAAAAATTGGTAAAATAAAACTCGTTAACATCAATGTAGTATGAAGAAGCAGGCATTCTTTATTTGACTGGATAGATGAAGGGTTATGTCCTCAAAAATATCATGCATGCTAAGTACAGAAAAAACTGCTTTTTATATACTGTATTTTACATACATGCCAATTGATTTTCCCATAATAAACATGCACATGATAATAATTTCCCCAAATCATTAACACCCATTCCTCCTTCTTGCATGCATTCTGATGTCCTGAGGGTCTCTTTCATGGTCCCTAGTGGTCAGTAACCCCCAAAGGCACACTTAACCACCAGATGAACTGGTAAAAACTTTGCATAACTGGGCTGGTTGCTCTCCTGTTCTTTTTGGTCAATGAGTTTAATTTCCAGCTGGTGCTAAACCACCACAATGTCAAACAAACAAACAAACACACAAAATKAAAAACAAACAAACAACAAAACAAAAAACCCCTTAACTTTAATGAATCARTAAGGATAATTTTATTTTCAGTTGCAAACTTATTAAGAACTCAAGTTAATGAAAAGTTAGCAGTCCTTTATGCAGTCCTTCCTTCCAATCAGGCAATTTAGCAACCTCTGCACAACCTTCTTAGATTGAATTTTTTCTCTCTRCTGCCTCTGAGTCTGTCTCATGATTCCATGATAATCTTGCCAATGTCTTAGTCTYGACATAACTGTAAATTCCTGGGGATATCTCATAATCCTATGCTATATCTAATATTTTGCAGTCTCATGGAARAAACAATATTTCTCATAGAAAGTTCAACACATATTGCCTGGCAAAAATGTTCCATATGATCCAATCACTTCAACTGTTAATAAAATTTGGAAAAAAATTCACCTGTCTTTTATAGGTCCAAATTATGAAAACAACTGAATTAGAAAATAGTAATAAAACCAAACATTTTAAAGTGGTCTATTTTTTCCTGAACACTGACATTTTCWACAGAATAATACTGTTGAATGTTTAAACTTCCTAATTTTTTTTGTCTCTACTCGTAAGTACCAGTCCTTACTCAGAAAATCTTCAATGAAAATTAGTACTTGGATAAATGAAAAAAAGGAAAAAATGCCACAAAAATTATCAGTAGAATTAAACACCACAGAGTTTTAACAGAATTTTGAAGATTTCAATTAATTTTTGCTATCATAAACTAGATATTTTGAAAGTCWGGAGTTATCTAATAATACTTAWATTAAAATAAATAAAACAAMACAAAAACTTTTCTCTTCCTATCYATATAACATGGAAAAGGGAAAACTATTTAATTGCATGATAGAATATTATACTTATAAGACACTAAAATAAAAGAAGGTTGTTATATCTGTTTTSTAAAATGGTTCAAACTTCAAAGACTTTTAGGAAAAGTAGGAAGACCTACATTTCATAAGTCTCCTACATTTTGCAGCAAGGAAAAGAAAGCATCAGCACTTATACTATAATGATGTGATTGGTAAGGGAATACTACGATTTCAGAGAAACTTTGAATAGATCTCTATTGAGTGAGATTTATTTGTAGTTTAAAGAACAGATACACCAAAAAAAAAAACAAATACCAAAGATTATTATCAGATGTTCAGTTCATGTTTAAAAGAGCTGCAACTGATTCACACTAAATGATCATTGCCTCAAATAACATACTGAAAATACAGGGTCGGTTCCTTCCAACGGAGGCAAAATTTGTTCTTTTAAAGTTAAATAAATATAGGGAAGGAAATAGAATTCCAGTATCCAGTAAATTGAAGACTGTCTCTATTAGGTAGCTCATTCAAGAGAGAAGGAGGTAGGTAGAATCTAAATAATGTGTTGAGCCATAAATAACATTCAACAGTTATATTTTAGAATCAAAGTAAGACAAAGGATAAAAAAAAGCAGAGGAAAGAAAATTCAGTATTCCCGTACAGAACTGAGGCAATTAATTTTGGTCCCAGCTGCATCTTTTGTAGAAGACAGAAGAATTACTTTCTGATAATTGTTCTTCAACAAAAATTATTCACCCTCTAACTGTCTTCTTATGACGSTCTTAATCCAAGTGCAAGGCCTCTAAGATGCCAAAATACAATGCAACTAAAATTGCCTTTGAGAGACCTCAGACTCTCCCAAAAGGATTATTTCTCAACTTCAGATTGCTGATGAAGTCCATACAAATATTCTGAGTGCTAAGTGAAAGACACAAAATGAACTCCAGAACAGTATGGACCTCATTTATCCACAAMATTTCACTGTTAGGTCATCTCCTGSATGTGTTGTAKTCTCCTCAAARCTTTTGCAAAAAAATGGTAGAGCAGGACATCCCAGAAATAACTGTACCAGATGATCTCATAAGGAGGGATCATTGTCTGCCATTCTCTATTTTGAAAGCATTGACACAGAGAGGGGAGTAATTTCCATACCATGGAAATATGGACTTTACTAGTAAACTTCCTTTAAACACCTCACAGCCTTTCCATACCTTTCTTTGGTTTACTGATTGAGTCTGGTTGTTCGCACCATCTTTACTATGTAAGACATGCATTATTTTGGTACAACTATTCAGTGCAACCTTGAGCTGCATTTCTTACYCATTAGCAATTTAATTTGCAAACAGAAGCTTAGGAAGCTGTAGGAAATAAGCGGTGAATGTAGCTTTGTTGGCTCTTCTGAAGTAAGTTTACTTTGTATCTGTGCTTCATTACATGAAGGAATGTTYATCTTCATCTTCCATTTTTTCCCTGTGTTCATGATAATACTGTTTGATGCTATTAGACTTTTAGTTGTTGCAAAACAAATTTGCAGCTCAGTCTGAGTGAAAACGGCCAAAGCATGACATGCCCTGTTTAAAGCTAAAGAGATTACTATGGCTACAGTTTTATCTAACAGGTGCACTGATGYTGTGTTTACTACAGCAGTTAATTTTGTATGCTGTACTAATTTTATATTATATCTAGGCTGTTTGAGTTCTGGCTGAATAGARGAATTCCTGATTACAGAACTATTGATAGTGGTGTTGTTTGGTCAGGRAAGCTTAGCTGCATGCATGGACATAATTCAGCTCTCACAGTGAAATGTGCTATCACCTCCAGGGCTAAACTCTGGGAAGTGTTAATTACCCTCTCATGTATTTCACCCTGTAGGTATTCCTTGGTTGTTCTTCCTACTTAGAACGTGGCAGGTAGAGGCAAAGGTCCCTATGGAGGGTATAATTCMAAGAGTTGCACAATAATATCCACCTTTTTTAGTTCTGCAGAAGAAGCAGAACCATATCTGATTTTTACTTATTTCCCAGACATCATTTTAAGGGACCMTGGAAATTCACTTCCTAATTTTTCTTAGTTTTTTACTTTAATATTCCTTCTCCTTCACATTCAGTTTCTTCTCTTTTTCTGGCAATTTTTAGCATGTGCCAAGATACTACAGAAACAGATTGTACAGTATTTGAGAGTACAAAACAATAATTTATTGTCTWCTATACACAGCATATTGCTACGATTAACAGACTACTACAGTGRTCAATAGCATCTTCATCATGCAGTTGCATAGGAAAAAGTTAGCTTTTGTTGCATTTTGTAGTGGGATGAGCCTCAATATTGCTGAGTTGATCAATTAGTCCTCTAATTGATCTCCTGTGCTGGGGTGGGAGGGCTGGAAAGGATCTTGATGTCAATAATTTTACCCTTGAATCTTTTTGGAGCTAGTAGCTCTTGCCATTTTACCAGGCACCCTTTTGTCTGTGTTTTTGCTTTTCTTACTTTTTGTGATTTTAAAGCACAGACTTTTTCACACCTTAGCAACAATTTTCTCAGTAAAATTGATGCAAGGTCACACAGCTGCTTTGAACTATACTAGGCCTTGAATTAGACAGCTGAATGTGGTTGAGTATGGGGATGCTTCAAAATGAACTGAGTTGGCTTTTCAGAATAATGACAGCGCTGAGCCTCCCAATTATTGCAATAATCRATTTGCTTAAATATGAGAGTCTAATTTTCTTTGATATGTCCTGGCATATCCACCTGGTTTCTTGAAAATCTTCAACTAACAAAAATAATATAGAAAAAAAGAAGTAACTTGATTTTTTCCTAATTAATTATTTTGAATACTGTAGTGCAAACTTTTTTTTTTTCACATTAATCATAGACACATGTCATTAAAATGTTTCCAATAGAGTTGATTAAGCCCCATTGATTTGTGTAGATGTGCTTACTCAAATTTTGCAGCAGTCTTACATTCTGAAGTAATTTTCACTTTTCCTAAATTCTGACAAAAGTTTCATTTGAATGTTATAAAAATTACTGTCAGTTTCCTTATGCTGTAAGTGAAKGTCACATCCTTTTAATATCTTTGTTTACTGGAAGTATGAAACACGGTGGCAGCTTCTGCAGATAGAGTAGAAAAGTACTGAATCTGAAGAATAACACTCACTGAAACAAACACTTGCAATCTGAAAAAAAAGCTAAAAAACCACCTGTCCCTGTTACTTTCCATGTCAAGTGCATGAGCTGCAAAAACCTATCTTTTCTCTGCTCACTCGTGGAAAAGGAAGTGACAACTGCAGCATTTTACAGCTCATAACAGTGTCAGAGGCAAAATCAGTAAAGAAGAAAATACAGAGGGGAAAAAAATCCCTCACAATGTGTGCTTCATTGAAGAGAAATAAGAAATAACAAGAAAACATCTCTGAAGTGACAGCAAATACATGAAAATATCAACAGAAGAAAATATAAATATGTAAAGCTAGAACAAAAAATGATTCATAAGAGAATGTGGTTACACTGGGTGATATAYGTACTCAGAAAAACATATAGACACCTAGAAAAAGGAGTGCTTCTGGGAGCCAGGGAAAAGTTTAGACAAGTTAAAGTTAGTGGAAGTTTAGATTAAGAGCTAGACAGAGATGGGGGAAGGGATATATTGTAAAATACTTCAGTCTTTATCTAGTGAAAAAAGCCCAAAACAACAAAACACCAGCATTCACATGCACTTYGTTATTCTGGATGTCAGTTCCTCTGGCTATGGATTTTCCAGGTGTAAATAACATTTTCTGTGCCGCATTAAAATCTTAGTCTTAAAGAAGTTTCTTTTATTTTTTGTGCTTTTGCAGAAATTCTTGAAATATTGTGCCCAAAACAAAAGRAACCAATCGTGGCCCTGTGGATCATTAGAAGCATTTCTGTTCACTTTAAAAGGCTTTGAAACCCTCATAAATTAAAATATCTGCACTGGCATATGGGCACATAGATCGGTACATAGACAATAAAATAATTGAAAAAAACCAAGCATCTATTTAAAAAAATARTTCCTTGGAAGAAGATTTCTGATATTGAAACAATATCAAAATTCAGTCTCTGACCCTTTTCACCACAAAAAAATCTTTTACAAAATATGACCTTTGCTGCTATTTTATACAAAGAGCTTCAGACTGTATTAGATTTAAGAATTAGTTTTGAAAAGGTGGTAAATTTAATATATTATGCTTATCTGTGACAACCTTTATAGGCCTGGAATCTCTAGCCTCTAGATAAGTATAAGGATTTTAAGCTGAAACAGTGTAAAACGAAGTGATTAAAGAGATAGGGTGATAGCTAACATGAAAAAATATGTTTCTGCATATGAAGTCAGTAAAGATAAAAAAWAAGTTTTAAAAATGCTCTTGACATCTTATCTTTCAGGAAGCTAGTGCCTGGGAATTTGTGCTTTGCTGAAGAATGACATGAATTTTTGGATTTATCAAAAGAAGAGAAACATCAGGGAACCTGGTTACTGGTTATTAAGAAAGATAATGAGAATTATTTCATTTGATTTGTTGAGAATTTTAATAATCAGATCTATGTAAAAGCAAAATATAATGGCAGCTAGATACAAGAGCAAGCTTATCTTCTCTGAATATAGAATGCTATTTTGCCATATTAATAYTTTAACTAAGGAGAACCAACATTTATTATATAAAAATAATCCTGTCTCRAAAAGAAATGGTACATATTCTAGTAATATTCAGAAACACAAAACTTAGGGTGCTCTTCCAGGAGAAGGTATATGTATAAGGTATATGTATTTGAGTTTCTTCATATATTCTGAAATATTTGAATCATGTTACTCACATTTGCTTGCATAAGAAATTCTTCTAGGAAGAAATAARCATAAATTTATGCTAATAACAATTGAATGAGTAAGCTCCTATGAATTCTGTTATTTAAAAGCTTTGAAAGGGTAGGAGAGAAAGAGTAATTTGAATTTCTGCTATTTAATAAGAAGTCTGTTTCTAGCAAGCAAGTTACCTAACAAATAGAAACCCTGCAATTTATAGATGTCATTTTTTACCTAGGGATCATAATGAAATCATAAGATAAAAAGAAAAAACAACTGTTACATTCTGTCTTTTGTATGGCAGGAGACATTTTTCTTCATTATTTAATGAAAAAAAAATGTTAAAAAATAACATTGCTGCAAATTAAATACTTTGTTTTTCTGGCAAGTGTTCTTTACATAGGCTCAAGAAATGAAAAGCAACCTGATAGGAATTTGAKAAAATTATGTTGTTCTTGTAACACAGTTTTGATCCATTCTGTTGGAAGGCAATGGTTATGGTGAGAGTGA
>CADDXX010000112.1:1388178-1405318 GCA_902810485.1 Alauda arvensis
CATTGTTACTGTTTTTACCCAAAGGTATGATGACAAGTTAGACTGCACTGTCTTTTACTGACACACTAAAATAAGACAAAAATGTTATTAATGTAGCAAAATTGGTTTGATTTGTAGCGTTAGGGTTTTTTTTTTTTTTTCAAATTTTTCCTTGAACATATTAGGAATGGAGGAAAGTTCACAAATGACATCAGGAGACAGATGGGAAGGGAAGAACACAACATRTTGCTATTGTTCTATTATATGAGATGGGCTAGGAGGGATTATGTCAGATGTTAGTTCATTTRAGGAAATTATTAAGAATTTAGTTCTCGAGTGCTCCTGAGAAAAACTGCAGTTTGGGGAATCGGTCACCTTCAGCGTGTGCTTAATTCAGTRGTAAGCATGTATTATGTATCTCTCCTTTATGCCTAATGGCAGAGGATATGAGTCTTTTCTAGCCTTTAGCTATAGACCTACTCTTTTCACCAATACTGTAGAGAATTGTGACATCAGGAGCAGCAGAAGTCCCTCGATCACATTTAGGCAGTAGCTGTTGCACATATGCTTGCATAAAAAGAAAGCACTGCATAGTAGCAAAAACAACTATCCAGTTCCAAAACAGAAACAATATCAGATGTTGGGCTTTGAAAAATGRAAGCTGTAAGAACAATGCATTCTCTAATCCCCAAGCCATTTGCCATGTGTTTTAAATTGTCTTAAACAATGAGAGAGTATGGAAAAAATACTGTCTGGTGTACAATAAACCTGTAAAAACTTTTGGCATGTGGGACCACTACCAGAAAGGTATAGCCTTTTTAAAATTGCAGAAGCAATGATTTGCAAAATGAAGATATTTAAGTGTGAAAGGCAATTGAAACTAAGTTCCTAAAAGATTAGGTCAGTTATTGAATGAGACATTAAACATCATTCATGAGGAATGTGCAGAATTACCTTGAGAAAAGCAAATCAGAGACAGCTTGCTGTCAAACTCAAGTTTCTGACTTGCAGCTTCCATGGGAAGGCTCCTGCAACAAGATARAAGAGAGGAGGGACCAGGTATTCAGTAATGTCTCACTCTCAGAATGAAAGGAGAGCTCTGAATCCCCAGTAAGGTGCATCAGCTTCCGAGTTGCAGAGTCATGTTTCATACGGTGGTGTCTAACATGACAGCACTCAGCAAGCTGGTTGTTTTGAATACTAATTTGAGTTCCTGTATTTGGTGCATAGTTATATCTAGGCACCTAGATCAGCACCACATATTGTGCTTTGTGTACCTACATTTTGGATGTTGCAGTCTTAAACATCTCAATGTGGTTTGTTGAATGTCCCACTGAATCATTTTTCAACATAAGACTCGGAACTAGAGAGAAATAGGAGATTAGGTATATGAGGGAGTACTAAAGTATATAAATCACATATTGGTAAATCTGTGCTTAACGAGTGCCTATCTTTGATGTATGCGAAATACATTAAGATCAAACATCAGAATGCTTTATATATATTACAGTCCTTCTCCACATACTTAGATCTTGTTTAAATACCCAGCATCTGCTTCTTAAAAACCCRTCTTCAAATTTTGTCATCATACTTAAAATACCAGCAAGAAAAAAGCCTGTTATGTTTTTTCATTGTTTATTTCACAGTAAAAACAAATTTTAAAATATTGCCATTGCCATAACTAACTTTTCCTTCTCGCCTGTGACCTGATGCTTAAAGAATTTTTCTAGGAAATACAAAGTGAATCTTGTCAGCTCAAAAGGATTTTTAATATTACTCCCTTACTTGCAGCAGGGAGTATTCAGTTACWGRACTTGTTTATATMCATGTGTRTACATACATACATATATATCCTAAAAAAATACCAACTTGTCATCATTATTTCCAGATGAAAAGTAAGCATAAGTACATAATTCTCCCTCTCAAAGTATTTTAAAGGATTTTAAAGGACAGCTTATTGTAACTGCTGTTAGAGTGTTACAGATACGTCTATTATTATATACTAAGTGAGATATTATTCTTCCCTTTCCTGGAAGGGTATTTTGCTTATTTAGACCTTTTTCTTGGATGTATATAAGGACAGTATTCCATTGTAAAAAATACAGCGTAAATGAATTATCTTTTTAGAAGTGTTTCTCTTTTGTTAGCTTTTTAAATGTTACTGTCTACTGCTCTTGTAAAGACCACTCTGTTGCAATCATATTTAATTCTTTCCAGTGTGATAGGYTGACTTATCTTTCTGTAATGAGTAAGGTAACTGTATGACTAAATTCAACCTTTATGTCTGCAGTGGCCGTAGCTTAGTTAGAGATGCATACACTTGACTCTAGAACAATTGTTCATCAATTCAGGTGTCATGGTGTTTGAACTAAAGACATCTTGAAGACTTATAAAGTGGAGAAGCAGAAAGAAGAGCAATATATGGCTTAAACTTGCTAAACAGTACAAGGCTTACAAGAAAATAATAAATCAGAAGTGGAAAAGCTGTYCTCAGGTAGTCAATATTTCCTCTTCCATTGGCTTCTTCTGTCTRTAGATCTGTACTTTTGCCTCAAGTCTTTCAAAATATGCTAAGGGGAAGAAAAAAAACCCCAGTTTAACATCTGGGAGAAAGAGAAGAAAGAGAAAGATGAGGAAAGTAGATGGGAGGGAGACAAAGGAGAAGGGAGGAAGTGAAAGAGACATATATGCATGTATGTATCGATTTGGGTTTTTGAAAAAAAATATACTACAGTTCTAAGACAAATATTTGCTTGGAAGCTGACGTTTATAGCTCCTTYCATAAAGTTAATGTGCCCTTTTGAGTAAAGATGCGGAAACTGGAAAGTAGAGTGCACTTTATATAGAATAAAGRTATAGCTTAATAAACTGAGGAAAAATTTAAAATAAATTGCACTATAGAAATCATAAAATTCAAAGGCAATATTATCACCAAGACACCATACCAAATCTGTGGGAAAATTTATTTTTTATCAACACTCAAATAATTGCAATAAGTTTCTTCTATTTTTTTTTTTACATTCTGATATCAATTACTAACGTTGTAATAGATTGTGGTCATTCAGTATGAAGGTACAATTTACTATTCAGATCTACAATTACCTTAGAAATGAATTCTGTACAGTATTTTTTAATTTTCTTCCCCTTGACTTAGAACTGGTAAGGTGGCACAAAGCAGTCAGTCAAGATATGGATCGGCATGTTCAAAATTTATGTACTCTCACTYAGCTCACAGGAATAAGTGATCCCATGTTAGTGTGAAGAGTACACAGGAGGAAAGAAATGAGCATGTTCTGAAAGTTTGGAAATAAAGAACATTTAACTCCTGCGCACTGATTATCAGTGCTGATACAGAACTGTAACTGCAGCAGCTTTGAACTCTCAGGGAATGATGCATGGTAAAAATTGAGGGCTGAACACAYTATAATATAAAACTAAGAAAATGTAACCAGTTCCCTACTGTGCCAACTAGACCACAGAAACAAGAGTAAATCTTTTTCTTTTTTTTTTCTTTTTTTTTTTTTTCGTTCCATTCAATTCAGGCTTCCACCTTTGTAAAATTAAGTATTTATTTCCAAAAGCTCATTTATATGTTTCTCTTCTTTAACACATACAATATTCTATGGCTTTTTCAGTGACAGTGACAACACTCAAATCTATTTAATTACATAACAGATAGCCCTATGATAATTCCATTGCAATGGATATATATAATTTGCTTTAAAATTGCAGAAATATTCCTTAACTTGCCATTCATTCCTTACCAGACTCAAAATCACTTGGGTTTAGGTGTCTGGGCTTATGTTTTGGATCTGTGGGAATATATGTGCTCCTGCTGAAGTCCCCAGTCTTAACAGAATACACTGGATGAACATAAAATGAAGRGGTGATGTGCTGAAAAGAAATGTCTCCTATTCACCCTGAATACACTSTACAATTGCTCTTAGTAGCTGAGTTAATAAACTTTAACTCTTTCTGTCTGGAGTGAAGTTTCCTGGGTTCATTTTAGAAATGACTGTTTAATATTACCTCCAAAGGCTTTTTACTACCATTGCTTTTCTCATTATTCTGCCTACCCTTATTTTTTTTTCTGTTTTTCTGCTGTCTGTCTTTTCACAATAGAATCTGAAAATTCAGGGGTTATCCTTTCTCTGTAGATTGATCCTTCAAGTCTCAGATTACAAAGARAAGTATGTTTCTTAGTCCTGTTTTACTGTCATGTAAATCCACTGCAGATCACTGAGGAAACTGAGAGCTTGCTGTTCTCACAAATTCCCTTGACAAAAAGTCCTGCTGGGCCAGTAATACACTTTCTGGTGTCTTGCCTTGTTCCTTAGTATCAGAGAATGCATTTAAAGATAAAAATGTATTTCACTCTACAGGGTAAATAAGTGAAGCTGGATTTTATGTAAATTAAGTTTAAAAGCCTACAGACCTAAGTGCTTGAAATGATTTCTTTCAAGAGAAGTGTAAGAGAATTGGAATTGTTCAGCATGGAGAAGAGAAGRCTTTGGAGAGACCTAATATCAGCYTTCCAGMACCTGAAGGGAACCTGCAAAGAAGATGGAGAAAGACTTTTTAMAAGGACAGRTAGTGATAAAACAAAGGGAAATRGATTCAAACTGAAARAKAATRGGTTTAGAATTAGATGTTAGGAAGAAAYTCTTTACTGTGACAGYGGTGAGGCACTGGCACATATTGCCCAGAATGCCTGTGAATGCCCCAYCCCTRTGAATGRTCAAGGCCAGGYTGGGTGGGACTGTRAGCAATCTGYTCTAGAAGAAAGAGTCCCTGCTCAGGACTGGGAAGGCTTGAACTAGATGATCTCTAAGGTGCCTTCCCAACCTGGCCATTCTGTGATTCTATGACTATTCTATGATTATGAAAGYTGTTAGAGTGTAATATGCATGAAGACATTTCTCCTGTCTCTTGACAATTGAATTTTGATTAGCTAGGATTACTGTAGTGCTGTGCATGTCAGCTAGGAATAAAATTATTGTTAGCACTAGAGAATAATCTGCTACTAAGAAAGACTTAATGTGCAATAGCCTGTGTGGTATGGATGCAAATTTTGGATGTTTTAATATGTAAAATGGGCTTAAGGGCTTTGCAGTATGTCTGTATAGACACATTCCTCCATCCAGTATTGGAGCTTAGCATCAGTAATGAAATACATTCAGCAGTTGAGTCTTTTTCCCATTTTCTGTGAATGTTCAGTCACATAGTACTGTTAATATTTTATGACACAACATTCATATCATTTTACTCTGTATTGACCTTGGGAATGTTTATATTTTGAGTAATGTATTTGGAAGGTACACAATATGTGAAAATCAAATAAATCCAAAGATATAAAGAAGTTCCCTTTGGACATGGCACCCAGAAGAATTTAAAACAACTGTGTTGATTAAAGCCAGTATAAAAGACAAATTCACAAATTAAGTCTGTTGTTGCACAGCTGTTTTTCAAGAAGCTGCTTTTCACCTTAGCTTAATAAATTTGGAAACCTCTTGTGTCCTGGCACTACCTAAGTACTCTCATTTTTAACTGCAGAGAAAAAAAATCCCATCTGGTACTCTACACTTAAATGACAATGACAGTATTTTTTTATACATGTCCTAAGAGGGATAATGCCTCTGTATGGTTTTTTACAGTGTAAAAGAAACACTGGATTCACACATACATGCAAAATCTCTTCCATCTCATGAARAAGACAGATTTTTGATGTAGTATTCAGCTGAAAAAGCTACTGGGAGAACCAATCACTAATAGACTGGAATCTAAGTTTGTTTTACTTACCTAGATTAACAGCACTGAATCAGCCAGTAACTCACACATAAGCTGAATTCATTCAAAAATTAAAAACAAATGAAAAATAAGTTTTGCTTCTTCTCCCTCACATTCTGCTGAATTTTGTTCATTGAGCTCCCATTTTTGTATTTAGGCAAGTGCCATATGTTTTTACAGACTGTTCTGTGAGGGACAAGTGTGATCCACAGTCCTTGTTGGACCTCGCAGTCCTCATCTCTGCTGTCTGTAGTGTGGAGAGAGGCAAAGCTGACACCATGTCACCATGCTACTCCTGCACAGGAACAGCCTGACCAGCCAGGTGACTCAGTGATGACWAAACACCTCAGCAGTTTTTTTTTTTTACATCTGCATTTACTCAAACTTTCAAAACTATGAGCATACAAGGCAAACAGAGGTGAGTTCCAGGAAACATAAATATTGTTGTTAAATACACTGTGAAATCCCATCACTAAAATAATAAAATTAAACAGGTGTTTGAAAGCTTAAAATTCAAAAGTGCAATATCAGCAGGTTGCAAAAACCTATCCCCCTAGCAATTCCAAAATGTTCATCTCTATTACAGGAAAACAAGACATATACAATTTTAAGGAGATATTATTACCTTTTAAGTTCAATGTTCAGTGTTTAATTTTCTATTGAGCAGAGACCACAGACGTTGACCTCACTCCTTCTTGACATATTTTGTTTCATTTTAATATATTAACTGTCTCAAAGTGTCCTGCTCTGGAAATCTGAAGATTAGTGACTTGCTTTTGTTTTTTAATGTCAAATTTACTGTGGATTTAGTATTGTAGCCCTTCTCACCTATGCTAGGGCATAAAATGGTACCAAAAATCATCACCATTCTTTGTGCAGACCTCCTATGGAAGGCAGAAACAGATTTTGTTTCCCATCTACTCTTGACTTGATTTTCATACTCTGTTTTTTTAGACAACAGCAGCATTAGTCTTCCTATTTCTTTTTATCTTTTGGGGACAATATGTTGAATGTGCAGATAGGTTTGTGCTGGCCCCATATAAAACAAAGCCAAAAGGAAGGCATCATCCATCTCTGAGTTCAACAGTGCCCATACTGCTTTCTACCTTCTTATTAGGATTTGGGCTAAATGCATTAACTACTGCAGTGTAGGGAAGGAAAAGCAAGTAAAGAAGGGCAAGGAAAGACAAAACCATACAAACTCAAAAGTCTTCATTTGCCTACAAATGATGAATTTTTAGTTGTTTGGATTTTTTTGGTGTCCTTCTTTCTTTGTCCCTTCCTTTCTCTCTCTCTTTCTGGCTTATTTTATTTCGTTGGTGTCAATGTAACTCAGAAGAATCAGAAGAATTTAAAAGGATATAAGAAATCAAACTTCTTTTCTCAAAAATAGCAAAGCCTGGAAGAATGGATTTAAATCTTGACTGAGAATGAGATGTACTTGGAGATTGTAGGAACAGTGGCATTTCCTTGTAGTGGGCAGGTTCAGTGTTGAATGTGTACAGCTATGAGAGTAAAATGAAAAAATGTGTCTGTTAAATAAGCAAAAGTTTGGACTCCCTRTACAGTCACCTTTTATGTCAAATCATCTTTGGCATGACATGTGTTAGGAAGACTAACTTTTTAATAGATATAAGATTCTCATTTCTTTGGAGAATAATTATCATCAAAATGGCAAGTGAAGAAGTTTTCTATCTATCTAATCTATCTATCTATCTATCTATCTATCTATCTATCTATCTATCTATCTATCCTAATTTGCAAACATTAGGCTTTGTCTGTGCTTTGTTTTGGTTTTAACTAAAAAAAAATTGTGAAMAAAGTAATGTTCTACCTGATCATGGACTGCTTTTTTGTAATGAAATACAAGTATTTGGCTTTTATTTTGTAAATGGTTTGTCTTATATAATTCAATAAAGTATTTAGRAAACTATTTTTATTTCCAAGCTAATTTTTTTAATTTCTGTTGCTACTGATGAGAGCAACATGCATGCATGAAAATAAAAAAATAAAAAAATAAACCTTTTGGTATTGTTAAACCTCATTGTTGACATTTTTATGGGTGAAATAAAAAAAATCTGTCCTTCTAGAGTTTAATACTCATAGTGTAAAGAAGATGAGTCATAAACCTAGCTTCTATCTCTGAAGGATTAATACTGTGTCTTTGTGTTGTATTCATGAATGCACTCCAAGACACCTCTTCAAAAKTAGACCAAAATAAAATTCCCTTAATTTCATTTGACTCCAAAAGATGCATTTATTTTCCTGAAGCAASGACTTGTCATACATTCATATGTTCCCTTCCATCCCCTAGAGAACACATATGTCACCTCCATGCTGCCTCAGCCCACTGAGGGAATAATAATTTTTAATAAGGCTGCTATAAAAAGTCAGTTAATTTGCATGTGAAATGTTCTGTTATGATAATAATTATGAAGAACAGCCATGATTACAGATATCAAAGCAAGCAACCCTGAAAACAATTTTATTGTCTGGACAACACCATCAGAACACTACCAGGTAAACATGGTATATCAGTTGTTTACTGATGAGATAGAACACAATCAAAACCAATGATTGCAGTAGTGGAAACACCACAGAACCAAATTTTCTTTGAAGAAAATAAAACTGACATATTTTGAGAAAAATTAACTTGTATTTTTATAGCTTTCTTTACACATTGAAATTCTCTTTTTGCTCCAGAAAATATTGCTATGCCAGCTATGGGCAATTATATCCCACTTGTGAAATCATAAGTTGACTACATAGATTTTTTTCTGCACTCAGAACACTTTCTCCTCCACCAAAGGAAAGGGTGCAAAGGCAAAACATTGCTTTTACTGGTGGTGGACGAACACAAATTTATCCTTTGGATTGTTAGTACTTACCACCACAGAATTAAATGTAACAACCTCTGTCTAGAAGGAAACTGTAGGAAATAAAGTAGAATATCAGAAMCTGTGGTCCCCTGTCAAACATGTATGGTAATGCCTGTCAATAGAAAATTAGAGTCTGTTAAAAGAATGGAACTTCATTTSAATTGTGTATATTTAGAACACTATTCTATTACACACTTCTCCATAAAAGGCTTACTGAGGTAGTATCCATTTAGAAAAGCATTCACTAGATATGGTTACACCTACTGGAAATTTTTCAGATGGGAAGATTTTGACTGAGACACTTTGAAAGGCACTGACCTTTTCCCACTGAGGAAATGTAGGCTTATTTCAAAATAAACAGCCACTAAATGCACATAATCTAGTCTCATTAGGAGTCTTTAGTTTGTRTGCTAAAAAATGCTGCTAATACCTTCCAGAACATTTTCTAAAAGAAGCAGTGCACTAAGTCAAAGTTCTCTGYCACCAGAGTACTTGTTTAAATCCTAACAGATGTCTTTATTGATTCAATAGCTGAAATACGCATGCAGTTACCTTTAGATATGCTAAAGGTTTATAATAACACATAATCTTTTAGATAAAATTGCCTCAGTTCTGCAGAATAGCTGTGCAGATATTTCACAAAGAAGTGAGGYGATGTTTGTCAGTCAGATGTGCACTTCTCACACTGTAAAACCCACATTGGATATTTTGTGACATGAATCTGTAAGATTTTTCCAGACATYTATTTCTTGTAGTCATTTTGAAAACGATTTCTTAAAGACTGTGCAAGACACTGGTATTTTAGCTCTTAGTCTAATGAAGGAGAATCTTTCTTCACCTGGAATAAAAATAAGCTTTACCATATAAAATGAATATTCTTGGGTATTTTCCTTTAAAAGCCCAGAGTGACCATTCTAAAAACATTTTGAATATTTTCTCATTTATTACTCAGGTGAAAACATTTTCTTAGAAATGATAATATATCCCTTGTGATAGAAAATATTACCACATCTCTTGAAATTAATTGTTAATAAATTAATAGGTGACTTGTATTTATTTCTCAGGGAAGTGCATGTAGCTTTGCTTTTCTTATCCACTGTAGTAAAATATTTGAAGACAAACATTTCTCAAAATGTGAAATCTTCCTTTTTTATAAGACATTTTAGTATTTCAGAGTCTACAAAAGTGAAGAGATTAATTCTGTGTATGATTTCTAAATTTTTTTGTCACACAATGACTAATTTACAAGATCTTTGCCTTTTCTATATGTTTTACTGCACAATAAAATTGTCTTTTTGCTTCCCAGTTTTGGAAATGCTTGTATTATGGACCTTTAATTGGTCAGTTTTGAATTATTCAAGAAGACGCACAAGAATCAAGAAGTTTATTTAATTCTCACAGTAACTCATAAAGCTATTTAGTGAGATCTGTGCCCTAATATATTATATTCTTCTTTTTCAACCAAAATTTTATTAAAATAACATTTTAGTCATGTATTTTAGTGCAAAAGAGTAAACATGAATTACATGATTATATTAATTTTATGTTTGATTTTCTTCAGTGTAGTTTTACTTCTAGTACATTGATTTGTTCCACTTACAAGTAGCATATATCTCCTCTACTGTCAAGCTTATGGATCAGTCCTTTATTCAGAGCTATAAATCACAGAATCACTAGGTTGGAAGAAACCTTCAACATCATCAAGTCTAAACCAACCCTAACACCTCAAYTAATCCATGGCACTGAATGYCACATCCAGTCTTTTTCTTAACACATCCAGGGATGGTGACTCCACCACCTCCCTGGGCAGACCATTCCAGGACTTTTCATTCTTTCCATAAACTTTTTCCTAATGTCTAACCTATATTTCTCTTGGAGCAGCTTAAGACTGTGTCCTCTCGTTCTGTCAGTTGCTGCATGAGAAAGAGACCAACCCCTGCCTCCTTTCAGGACTTTGTAGAGAATTATTAGGTCACCTCTGARTCTCCTTTTCTCCAGGCTAAACAACCCCAGCTCTCTGTCATTTCTCACAGGGTTTGTGTTCCCAGCCCCTCACCAGCCTCGTTGCCTCCTCCGGACGTGCTCAAGCATCTCAATGTCCTTCCTAAAYTGAGGGGCCCAGAATTGGAAACATAAATATCACATTTGGGCTAGAAGTTTGTAGAGGTCTGCTTTGCAAATTCTTCTTGTTCTTGCAGATGCTCAGGAACCCCATTGTAACTCTTTTCTAAAATACTGGATGTGTTGTTTTGTCTAACATTTCATATGGCCTTCGTTTTGTCTTGCTATTTGTCTGAATCCAGAAAACACCTTTCTGATTTTCTTTCCATTTAGTATTTTTGAATTATCTTTATTACTACAGGACCTGAGTATCATAAACACTACATGTGCTTCAGTCCAGACTTCATGACTTCTTTGCCTGGCAAATTCAATTTGGAGAGGTAATTCTGGGTCTCTCACATGACTTTGAGTGTTTTGTTGCATTGTAATCTGATCTGCCATTTAAACTCACAAATTCAATGAGACTCATACTTCAGTCTTACATCTGGGACAGATTGCTTTATGATTAATTTCCCTATCCTTCTTGAAAAAGCATGAGTTGATCACAATGATTGCTACAGTTCTGTAGCATTTGGAATCTAGCAATGTCTCTTGTGCCTGAATTAAATTAAAATTTTGAAGGAAAAAATATAAATCAATATAGAACTACAGAAAAAAAMCCCAAAGCATTAACTAGTTTGTCTTCCTCCTGGTGCCACTGCTTGAAAATACAGAATTAAATAGCCTGAACTTCCACTGGCTGTCCTCTCCAMATTTAGAAGTTATTCAAAAGTTTGTTTTGGGTTTAATTGATTCATTAACTGAGCTCTAACTAAACTCATGTACTAAAATTTTCTAGTGGCTCCTTGAAAATATGCTTTAAGTGTCCCTCAGTTTCCAGCTGGTTCCTCAGTTTTCCAGCTGCTTGCTTATTTCTTACACACCCCAAGGATATTAATTAACCCAGCTGCTCCCCAGCTCCAAGAATTTTTTCATAGTCATTGAGTTTTCAGTTCAATCACAATTTCAATACAAACATCTGTGGTTAAACTTTTGGAAGTGTTATGAATTAATGCAGGTGAGAATTCCCCCACTGGTCTCCTTGTCCCTGGAGTCCATGGATGTRTAAAATGTGTAAAATGATAAAATCAAATGTTGATTAAAGCTGAGTGAGAAACAAAAGGAAATGGTTCTGGTCAGAAAAAGAACTCACACAAGGTACATAACTGATTACTTTTAGTCTGGCAGTRCTTCACAATAAAGTGAAACAAAAAATGTCACGTGACTTTTTTACTGATCTTGYATGCACTGTCACAACTCTTCAAAAGAATTTTCTTACTCCTCTAGGAAGAAAAATTGAATTTCTCTTAAGAAGGATTATCTACTTGTTCCAAGCTTTATATATCTTGTTCCTTTAAATTTTCAACAATTAGCTTGACTATGACAGAAACTTCTGTGCTAGACAAAGTTTTGTTTTTTTTTTTGTTTAACAAGTATGTTGTTTACTAAAGCATATTTTATTATCTGGTTTATGCCTCTAGAACAGATTGGAAAAAGATTGAGAAATAGAAATATGAAACACAGGTTTAGAAAATTAAAAGGCTTTGAATTACAACAGCATGAATTCCACTAGATATCATCAGTTGTGTTCAGATGATAATAAATGTCATCA
The DNA here is from genome assembly GCA_902810485.1 of Alauda arvensis. Lineage (NCBI taxonomy): Eukaryota > Metazoa > Chordata > Aves > Passeriformes > Alaudidae > Alauda > Alauda arvensis. The sequence continues at coordinate 1,400,536 of CADDXX010000112.1, forward strand.
TTTGCCTACCAGGTTAACAAACAGTTTGGTTGAGATTCTGCAGTATTGGTGAACACTGACTAATTTTCTAGTGATTCATATATATCTGCAGGACATGGTCAGGAGGAGCAAAACACAGGAAACAGCTAAGCAGATGCTCTAGCTGTGAGAAGTACAAAAACCATGTTGGTGCAAATTGGTTAGCTGCTGCTTTGTTTCTACTTTTATTGGGTTTGCATGGCAAGGTTTYGATAACAGGAAGGCAACACAGCTGGCTCCTCTCAGAAGCTGCCAGAAGGTTCCCTTATGGAGCAAATGCAGCTCCAAGACAGACCCACGCCTGGCCAAGGACAAGGTCATCAGTGACAGTAGTAACACACCTGTGACAATGTATTTTACAAGGGGAAAGAGTTACTGAAGAACAACATTATCAGCTGGAGAGGAGTGAGAATATGTGGGAGAAACAACTCTGCAGATGCCAAGTTCAGTGAAGAATGAGGGAAGGAGGTGCTTCAGGTGCTGGAGATTCCCCCGCAGCCCATGGTTCAGCCTGTGGTGAGGCAGCTGTGCCCCTGCAGCCTATGGAGGCCCATGAGGATACAGAGACCACCCACAGCTTGTGGAGGACCTGGCACTAGAGCAATGGGATGCCCAGAGGGCTGTGATCCCTTGGGATGCCCAGCCCAGAACAGATTCTCAACACAGCCTGTGGACTTACGGAGAGAGATGCCCACAGTGGAGCAAGTCTGCTGGCAGGACACGAGACCCAACAGGGGAACCAAATGGGAGAAGTCTGTTCCTGAAGGACTACATCCTCTGGAAGGGACCTACATTGGAGCAGTTTGTGAAGAACTGCAGCCTGTGGGAAGGACTCTATTGGAGAAGTTCATAGAGAACTCTCTGCCATGGGAGGGTCTCCACACTAGATCTGGGAAAAAGTATGAGGAGTCTTCCAGCTGMAGAGTAAGCATGGCAGACACAGCATGTGATGAAACTATCTCAATTCCCATTCCACATCCCCTTGCACCACTCAGGAGGGAGAATGTAGAGAAAATTTGGAAAGAAGTTGAATCCAGGACAAAGGGAGACATTAGGAGAAGGTRTTTTTAAGATTTGGGTTTRGTTCACACTGCCCTACTCTGATTGGTAATAAATTAAACTAATTTCYCACRACCAAGTCTGTTTTACCTGTGATGGTTAYTGGGGAGTGATAKCTCCCTGTCCTTACCTTGTCTCATGATTCTTTTGTTATATTTTCTTTCCCTTGCCCAGCTTAAGGAGAGGAGTAATAGAGAGGCTTGATGTGCAACTGGCATCCAGCCAGGGTCAACCCTCCATATCACTGCAGTCACYTATAAGTCCCTAGCAGAAACCAGGTCAAGCTTGGATGTAATGAAATTTTAAATGTCCAGGTTTCATAATTCTAAGCAGGTGAGGTATTTAATTAAATGTGCAAATAACATAGTAAAGGAAAAATACTCCACATGAAAAAACAAGTTCTATGATTGAATGAACATTAATCTTCTTATCTGATGTTTGAAAAAGTGTCAAAYCAACATTATCTCTCAGATTAACATTTTCATAGTGTTTTCTGCTGGTTTTAAAACACACTTAAGCTTTAATCTAAAATGATGCTTATAGAGAAATCATAATTTACAATGTGGATTCTAGACACTTTAATTTCTGAAGAATGCTTGACTGATATCTATGGTATTGCTTAGATCTTTTCAGGAGCCAAAATTACTGAAGTGGCTCTCAAAACTCTGCATAATAAGAGACATTGAAGAAAAAAAAGTTTTATCAGTGTTGCACTTTTTTTTTTTTTTGAGGCTTCTAGTACTAAGGTCTCTGATAGAGGTGACAATGTTGTTGTTATGAAAAAGCTTGTGGTCCTGAAGCACAGCTGCTACTGGGGTACACAAACAGATATTGAGAAGATGCATGAGATGAAAACATTTGGCAGACTGAAAAAAAAAAGTCTGGATAAGAACTGACCTTGAAAAATTAAAAAAAAAAAAAGAAGATTGTGCTAGCTTGACATTTAAAATATTTCGTGTAATACACCAGTGGCCAAGAAGTAACAAGTGAGCTAAATACCTAATTGTCTGAAAATTGAGTCATAATTCCATGAAATTTGGTACAACATTTCAAAAAAAAAAGAAAAGGTCTATAATGATGAAGAAAATGTAAGTCCATTTCTGTCTACCAGTAAGCTAAATTTAATATTTTTATGTTAACAGTTAGAGGCGTGAAAAAGAGAAAAAAGAACCTTTAAAAATTAATGGATATCAAGTCAAATAAGGTTTTTTTATTCCTTGAAAAGGCTATAGAGTTGATTTCATCCTTTAGAAAATCTGCAATGAACACAGACCTTAGAAGATAAAAACAGGTTGTTTTTTCCACTGACCATGTAGTGGGAAAAAGTGATCTGCTGTATCATACTACTATTATTTCTCCACACTCTGTTATATCACATCTCTGGGCCTACACATCTTATGCCAACATGATGTGTGATTCTTATGGTTTACAGCTTTCTTACTGGATATCTTGYTTTAAAGGCAAAGTCCCCCATAATTTACAATTTCAAGTAAAATAATGGAATTCAGGGACAGATCTGCTGCATTAAGTGACTAGTCTCTGGAGTTAATTTTGATATTTTTACTATAAAGAACAGAAAAGGTATTTTCTTGGAAATGTTGAAAAATTCCACTAACATATTCAAACTTAAATTCCTGAATGACATTAAGTTCTGAGCCGATCTGATAAAAATTCTGGGGGGTTTTACAGTTTCCGTAGATGGGACATTAGGCTTGAAAGCTTCTTCTTTCAAGATCTTTCTCTGGTCCTAGGCCTCAGCTAAGGCCTACTTTCCCATAATGTACTATGTGATGTCCTAATCAACAYATGATCTTTGACTGAAGAAGCTCAATCTCCTTTCCCTGGTGCACAGTCAAGCCATGAATCTGGGATAGTAAGAAATATGGCAATTTGAAGCCTTTGACCTAAATGTTTTCAAGRCCTTAATATAAGTTGTAGATTTAACAGCAACKTGGACCAAAAKAAACTGTTTTCTTAGTTTCAATAAATCCAAGAAGATAYGTGTTTTCTAACATAKCATTKAWGTTAATTCTGTGGAAACTGCACTTTTATGTAACAGTTACTTCAACAGGAGCCACTCCAGATTCCACTCTGCCTTCTCTAAGGTACTAATCATCACCAGATGACTGATACTAACCTGATTCAGGCATTTAGTGTGAGGYATTTTCTCACCACACRTATCATCAAGTATAAGAAAAAAAAAAAACCATTTTTATAGTTCTAAGCAGAGAAGACAATGGGTAGTCTCTGAGACAGAGCTTTTTTTTTCACAGCAGTGTTCCAGAAGACTGTATCTTATTTTGAAACAATGCAGAGCCTCCTAAGAAACAAGTAATATATAATACGAATATGAATATTTTTTCACATTTTCATAATGCTCTAATAGTAAAGTACAGCATATTGCCACAAAAGAAATCCTTTCATTATTCTACATACTACAAGACTAGAAAATATTTACCTGTATCATTTCAGTCAAAAATATTAGGATTGGAGGAGAAAAAACCCATCTGCATTCAGATACACATAAAGGGGCTAGAAGTACCTACATATTCAAGAGATATAGATTAGAACTTGACTGTTGTATTGCTTTTAACTTGGCCACAGAAATGTCATGAATTCTAGAACTGCATTCTTCAATCATGYATCTTTAATTTAATTGAACACATTTAATTTATTTCTGAAAATAATAAAGGAAAAAAGAAATGTAATACAAATAATAATACGAATAATAACAACATTAAAAAATGTACACCTTTTTGATGACTAACAAAAAGCAGTGTTTTCTTACTAGAAGGTGTTAAACATGTATTTAAAACTAGGGTGCAAAACTAGTTTGAGGTATTCTACCACCAGATAGTATTCTTAGGGCTTAACTCCAAAGAAGCATAGAACCATAGAATGGCTTRGATTGAAAGAGACATTAAAGATCATCTAGTCCCAATCCCCCTGCCATGCGAGAGGATGCCACCTCTTTTAGGTAAAGTTATTCAGGGTCACACCCAGCCCAGCTTTTAAACAGACCCTAGGGACTGGGCATCCACAAATTGACTCTTCCAGTGTCTCACTACCCTCTGAGTAAAGTATGTCTTCCTAACATCCAACATAAATCTCCAGTGTCTTATTTTAAAACTATTYCCCCTCATYCTGTTGCTATRTCCCCTTGTAAAAAGTTGCTCTCCCTCTGTTTTAAAAGCCCTGTTCAGGTACTGGATGGCTAAATGGTCTATTAACTAAATGGTTCATGGACTGTCAGGATATCAAAAGGGCAGATTTTAGGCTTTTAGAGTTTAGGCAGAATTTATTAGAAATCTAACATACTGAAAATATTGATTATCCTTGCCAAATCCTGGAAACTCTGGGATTCTGTGAAGAATATCCTTTCCTTTTTTTAGCATCTAAGCRCAACATTGCATCTTCCCAGAACTGCATCAGCATTAATGCATTGGCATAATGCTGGAAATCAGAATGTAGGAAGGCTGTGCAGTGCAGCTCTTATAGTTTCATCTGTCTGTGAGCATATGCAGAACAGCTGGTAAAGGCTAGTGGGAATACAGAGATCATCTCCTTTGCTGGCTCAGGAAATCAAATTAGGAAATCTGGATTAGCTTSCTCCTGGATTTGATCAAAATCCAGAAATGAACCATTAAGCCTCCTTCCACCCTTCATCACTAGCTGTAGGCTAATCACAATGTGCCTGTCTGCTTCT
>CADDXX010000112.1:1405629-1437769 GCA_902810485.1 Alauda arvensis
AGGGAAAGCAGAAGTTACTCACACAAGCAAACGAGGAATTAAATCCTTGTTTCCCATGAGCAGGCGGGTGTTCAGCCATCTCCAGGAGAACAGGGCCCATTGTGCATAACACTGACTTAAGAAGACAAACACCATCACTCCAATTGTCACCTTTCTTTTCTCCTTCTTCCACTTGATATATTGAGTGTTATGACATATTGTCTGCAATATACCTTTGGTCAGATTGGCTCACCTGTCCTGGCCCCTCCTTCCTCCTCCTGCCTCCTCCTGCCTCCCATGCACCCCCCAATTCCTCATCATCATGGCAGTACAAAAACCAGAACAGGTTTGGGTTCTGTGTAAGCCCTRCTCAGCAGTAATGAAAACACCTTCAATATTATGAACCCTGTGTTCAGCACAAATCCAAAACACAGCCCCATAGAGTCAGTGTGAAGAAAATACCTCAGCTGAAACAAACACAGCCACTAATATCCCAATGTCATGACCCCTATTTCAAATCACATTTTGATGCTWAATACCTGGTTCGTTTTTAAAATATTGAATAACAATCATGTCAACAGTGTCTTTCTCAAAGGGTAGGGATCATGCACACAAGTGTGCAAATGTAATCCTTCAGCACTAAAAACAATATCATTCCGATTCTAGTTTTTATTGAAATAGCCAATCAGTTTGAAAATATTTTTAATGAACCTGTATTAATCATTAATGAAAAATTAATAAATTACATAAAATATTATCAGCTGCATTATTATTCTTGGAATTGATATTAGGATAAATGGTCTATAATTGTTCAGGTCATCTCACTTGCCATTTACATAGAACTAACTTGGTCCTTGGARAAGTGTTTCAAAATTTTATGTGAAACCTATTAATATCTGATAATTTTCAGTAGTCTAATTTAGTAGTCAGTATTTATATCCTTCTGGCTAATGTGAGTGTGAAGCATATGCCGTCAACATAAAAAATATATTTCCAAAGGTTTTCCTCCAAATGCAGATTGAAATAACCAAATACTTTAACTCATGCTTGATTATTAGTGCTCACATTTTATTATTAGTGATTATGAGTTTAATGGGTGTCTATTTCTATAAAAGGAGAAGACAAGTGGTACAGTTAAAATAAATACACAGGACAGGAGTAATTTTTTTCACATCCAGTAGATGAAAAGACAGATGGAACAGGAAACAGGAGCTAATATGTAGCATTGTATTTTAAAACAAGCCAAAATAAAAAAAAATCCTTTCTTAATTACCCCTATTTAATTTTAAAAAGGAAGACAGGGTACCATTTCTTTATTCTGCTTAGTAACGTAATGAATGCGAGGAGGCGAAAGARCGCCCTCTCTATTTGAGGGTAAACAGCTTCCTCTTCTGGAACCTTTTATGAAGTGCCTGGCAATTAAGATTCTGGGCACTGCATGAGGCGCTGTTTAGTCCTCCATGCACATRTCATATAGGAAAGGTGGCCATTAATTCTTTTAAATCTAGTGTGTCATTAGCTCGAGGAAGTATAGAAACAGGCTTTTTTTCTGCTTATTCTCCTTGATATTTTTTATGACCCCAGGACCTAATTTTCTTTGTTACAGTGCTAGTCAAAAGCTGTAAAATCAAGGCAAAAGGAATATATGTTTTTAGGATTCTTCAGTTATTTGTGGCACATTATTAGCATGAGGGAAAATCCTATCCCATTTGTTTTAAATTATTAAAAAGTTAAGACAAATCTAAAAGACACTGTCTGCTTATCAGACAGTCACATGTACTATGTTAAATGGTTGGACAATTTTCATGAATTATTAATAAACACAGCAATTTAGCCAAAAGAAAGTTCATAAATGTCCAAAGGATTAATAATTACAGTCTCCCAGTCTTTGTGAAACAAGTATTCTGAAATTTTACCTACTGACAGCAGATACCTTTTTCAAATAATATGTGCATATTTCCAGCAGAGTGCTCATCTCTCTCCCTTAAACTTATCAGCAGGTGCCACAGACAAAATTATGCCAGCACAGATGTTGGTGCCCACCAAATGATCACAGGTTTCTGTAGTGGTACCACATTATGAGAAACCACTTGAGACTGTGTTAATGGAAAATGTTGCTAAAATGAAAAATGGTGCAGACCATTAAGACTGTTAATATAGACTATCATAATTTATGGGAGAAATATTGTCTAGCTTGTAGGATTCTGAGATTTATGAAAAATTTGTGAACAGTTCTTAAGTATCTTGGAGCCATCTTTTTACAAAACTCAGTATGTCATGAATAAAAGAAATACAATTATGTCTAACTCTAAATATTTGTACTTATGTGGAAATACACAAATGTTCATATTTATGCACAGAAATGCAAAAAGTAAATTTTGTATGCACATTAAAATTTCGGTGTCATGGAAAAAAATTCATTTGGAAAGTTGATGTATGTGAATGCATAACGTGCACACAGGCTATTTACTTAACTCATATACATACTGGATTAATCTTTTGAAGAAAGTAATTTCTGATCTATGTACCATGTAAGTGTTTATGTTATTTTGCTTCATTCTCTTAATGGAAGGTAATGAATTTTGTAGCAAAACTATGCATTATATTAAAGATGCTTTAAATCTCTTTTTTTTTATCATTAACTAATTTATAAGAAAGACAGTGGAAAATATGGCAAAAGCTGGACATTTTCACAAGTATTTCTGCTCATGATTATATATTATTATTATCTATAAAAAATTGGGACAATGTTCACTACAAATCAGAAGTTTGGGMAGGGTTCTTTTCTATGTTATTATCTCATACCTAGTAAAAGGCCAGTATTTCCGAATCCATAGCCAAGTTATTGTGATTTATGGACATGGATTAGACCAGATAAACCACGTAATGGTTGAAGTTTAACAGGATATCTGAAGGTTATCTGGTCTAAACACCCTGTTTAGACTCTCTAGGATTGTTTCCCAATGGATTTTAAAAATCTCCTCAGCCTCCCTGAACAGTCTGTGTCAGTGCTCCTTCACTCTGACAGTAAAGAAATGTGTCCTGATGTTCAGAGGGAACATCCTGTGTTYYAGTGKGTGTCCATTGCCTCTGGAGCTGTCACAGGGCACTATTGAGAACTGTCTGGTGCTGTCTTCTGTCTTCTTTACAGTCTCCTTTCAGGTATTTCTACACATTAATGACATAGATTCCCCCTGAACTTTCTCTTTTCTGGAATGAATGTCTCTCTCACAGGAAAGATGCCTCAGTCCCTTAATCTCCTTTGTGGCCCTTGGCTGGATTCTCTCCATTATGTCCATGTTTCTCTTGTACTRAGAAGCTAAAACTGGCCGCAGGACCTCACAAGGGCTGAGTGGAGGGGAAAGATAACTTTCTTTGACCTACTGGTAACAATCCTCCTAATACAACCCAAGGCACTGTTAATAGTTTTTGTTTCGAAGTCACATTCACATTTGTGTTCAGATTGGTATCCATAAGAACTTCTAGGTTCTTTTGTGCAAAGCTGCTTATGTTGGGGCCAATAAGCCAGAATGTTGATGCATGAGTTCTTCCCTAGTAAAATGGTTTGTACACCCCACCATCAGCTCTGAAATAAGGATGGTCTCATCAGTAGAATGATGAGACCATTTCTGCCGCTTTCCACCGCAGAAATAGCAACACCACTACAGAAGGCWGTGAAAAAAGAGCACCTAGTTTCAKCCTATGTCAAAACTTAAATCTACTTCCCCCAGACATGTGAGTTTTACTTAGTTTTACTTGAAACAGCATTGAACACATATTAATATAGTTTATCTTAATATGAGACATKAAATAATATAATTTTTGCAGCATGATTTATGGCAATGTAATAAGTGCAAAACATGTTTTTCCAATGTGGTTCAATGCYTTATAAGTAAAAATAAAAATTAAAAAAAAAATGAGTGTTACTTGCATTCACAATAAACAGCAGTGTCTCATCCCCAGGAGTGTAAATAGTTTGCTTCTTTTGGATAAAGGATCCATTTTGATGTTTGATTGTGTTTTCATTCCCAATGTGAACTTTATTCCAGTTACAGGTGATATTTAAGCAGTCTTTGTGCGACCCCTGGTGGAGAAGCTTCTCAGCAAACCAATTGTTGCAGGAAAACATTAACAAGTACCAGTAATAATACCTGCCTGTGTTCAGCTGACCCACTTTTTTTTCTTTCTTTCTTTTTTTTTTCCTTGTAAATAATAATGGTCAGATGTACACATTTATTATTTTTTTCTGTACTGTAAGTAAAGAAAATTGACATAACTGGGTTGGCATGGCTGTGCATCATAAATGAATTAAATTCTGCTTATAAAATTCAGGTGGAAATCCCTTTGCAGGCTGTAAAATTAGAGGACACAAAAAAATGCATGACAGGGCACAAATAGCATTTTTCCAGCTTCAATTTCACTTGCAAAAAATTGAATGTTTTAAGATTTTTTTTTCAGGATGATGGAAAAGACTTGACTAAAATCACCAGGGGTGTAAAGCATTTCCGCATTACAAAGAAGCAAAAATCTTAAACTACATTTGATGTGAAGGTGGTGGGGCACTGGAACAGGTTACCCAGAGATGATGTGGATACTCCAGCCTTAGCAATGTCCAGAGCAGGTTTGATGAGACCTTGATCAGCCTGGTCTAGARGCAAGTGTTCCTAACTATGGCAAGGGAATAGGGAAAGGATATTCTTTAAGGTCCCTTCCAACCCAAACCATAATTCTATGATTCTGTGTGTATATTTGTACATGTTTTTTTTTCAAAATAATTAAGGGACAGATAATCAAAAGARTTTTTGTAGTACACCATAGGTCAATAGAGACATTTCAAAGGCAGAAATCTTAGGCCTAATTAAAAATGYATCTTCCCAAAATTACTGTTCAACTTTATAAGATCAGAGTGCTTTAATTGTTCAGTTTATTAAAAGCAGAATCTCTTGTTCCTTACATCAATACTATGATCAGTCAGGCAGTGGAATTGGCAAGTTTGGTATTCTTTTTTCTATATCTATCTTGACATAAAAGATATGTGGATTTTTTTTTTTAGCTTAATTATCCTTTCCCCCTTACCTTGCTCTCTTTTCCCCAAGAAAAAAAGTAAAAGAACCGCACAGCACTTCCTAGTTCATCAGTACTTGAAGCACTTAGTAAACCCCGGGAAAGCAAAATCAAGTCATTATTTTTCTTCCATGTAGAATAAAATTGTGAACCCATATGTTCCACTTCTTCACAAATACTCAGTAGAGTGTCTGTACTAGGAATGTATGTAGAGCCAAGAAAAAAATATGAAGAGCTGCTACATGACTGCTAGAATGCATCCTGAAATAGTTTGGCCAGTGCCAGGTGGTGCTTGCTGACACAGCGTTGAAACATGAGTCCCAGGATGTTACATGACAGAAAGTATTCTTAAAAGAAATAGAGAGGAGGCTGCCCTATTTTTTGAGAGAAAAAATGTTTTTAGGCAAGAATACACAAGAGGTACTGTGATGTTTATCCTCACAGCCTGGTCTGTTTTTATATGAACAGATATACATCTTTTGATATTTTAAATGTTCTTGATGAAGTCTCCTTTGTTGATGTTATTCTTCTTTGGAATCTGGACATGAATTATGCATTATACCATGGAATCCCTATTCCTATTTCCAAGACATAATGGGTTTTAAAATATAACAGGGACATAGCTTCAACTGCATTAATWCAGTATATTCTAAAGAAATACTGTAATAACCCATCTATAGGGTTCCAGTAGATTATTGTCTTAAGTGTCTTCTGCATTCCAGGCATSCAATCTGATTAGTTAAGCAGATGGAAGAGCACTTTGTTCACTCCAACTATAGGCTTCAATCTATTTCTGAATTGCTTGACTTAGTTTTGGCATTTTGTGCTGGCTGGTTGTTACAGTTCCCAATCACAGCACAGGTTTAGCCTTCTCAGGCTGTAACTGTTTGACTCAACTGGCTTACCATAACTTTCTGAAGTTGAAAAGCTTAGAGATGGATCTCCTGTTAGTCCTGGSGTGCTTTTCAAATACTGGCAATGGAGTGACAGGATCAATGAAGAAAGGAATTTTTCATTGATGCAGCCAGTCTCTAGGAAAATAAAGCAGACTCTGTTTTTGCAGGCCTAATAATTGGTCTGGCTAACAAAGGGTTAAAATAAAGAGGTTGAGGAAAGTGTATGCAATTTAACATTACTTCTTCATTTCATTCTTCTTTGATCATTTAAAAATACCAGTCTTTTTCCATTCTTTCTGATCTAAGTAGACATAGATAAATAGAAGAGAAACCTCAATGGTTCTTGAATTTGTGAAATGGGGACTTCTTTTAGCTGCCAGAGATTGGGAGTAGGCTTTTGTTGGCAAGCAAACATCTACTTTAAGACTCTCTTCTTTTTACAGAATGTTTTTTTCCCCTGAGGTGATGTGAAAGGGCAAGTCACATACCCATCAGAAACCTCAATACAGACGCTCAGGTCTGAGTGCTTTATAACAGCAACTAAATGCAGTATTACTCACTTCAAGTAATCTCTAGAGCTTTTAAGGCCAATAGTTTTCCAAYTGCTATGATACAACAAAGTATGACTTTTTCTGTTAATTATTTCCAAAAAAAACTTACTTTGCCATTATCTGCATAGATGGGTTTTGAGTGTTATAGTAGTGAATAGCTGCACTTCTCATTTTTTAACTTGCATGTACATTGTGATAAATGAAGCTTTTAARTACCTAGGGTTTACATTTTCTCATGTTTCTTAACCAGTTTTTTTCACACTCCAATATTTTGTGCAATAAATGGATAAGATACTGGTAAATGGAGTTCCAAAGTACAGAAATGTGATTGTTTTTACTCTACATGCACATTAATGTGTAGGACAAAGAAAGGACTTCACAGCAGTTGAAGTCATGGCTGTCATTTGCAGTAAAGCCTAGCCTTTTCTAACACAGTAAGTGCCATTAGCTGTAGGACAAAACTTGATTTTTCTTAATGCAACATTGACATTGTTAGYTTTATAAGGAAAATAAAATGAAAGAAAATCAATAACAGAATGACATTATTGGAGAAGCATGGGGGGAAATATTGCATTTTCTTTCAGAAATATGAAAACTGAGGAGTGTTCTGTGCCCTTGTATTCTGACCAGCCATATACACCTAAACAGCTTCCTTCTCTGTCTTTCTAACGGATTAGGTTTAAAAGTTTTGTGTGTGCACAATTTCACATGACATATATATACTCAAAATGCATTTCCTTCATCCCTCATTTTCATTCTGTAATTAGAGACTATTCTTCATTAATAATATGCTTTCAATGTAGAACTGCATCACTTTTTGAAAGTAGAAGCTGTCCATRCTCTGAGCTGAAGGGAAGTTAGTACCACTACATCAGTGTGGTACTCACTTGAACCATCAATTAGGAGGATTTATTAGTTTGGACATAGAGTTGTGCTACTGCTAAAATTTTAGCCATCATCATCATAAGCAGGAATCACTTGCAACTTTCTGCAAAAGGTTATGCAGACACACCCCCTCATTTTYGTGCTACTGCTAAATTGCATTCAGTTGTATTGCTTTTTGGATCATATAGTCATAGTTATAATTTATTCATGTAACCAGAATCTCAGCTGACCTTCTGAATCATGTTGAAATTGCATTTAAATTGCCATGATCTGTTAATTCTAGGTTTTCCTTTCAGAGAAGCTGGGTAATGTAAAATTATAAGAAGCTGGTTTGCACCTTGTCTCACCCTGAGATGGAGTTGTGGTTCAGGCTAGGACAAATACTATACTTAGCCACTCACAAACACTCAGAGGTTTATTACCATAAACACAGACRCAATCTCTTTAATGGTTGGATGAATGAGGGGGTTTTAATACCTTATACACTGATGAAATTATGATAATACTTRAATTATTCTGTTAAGATACCATTTAATCATGTTTTTACTTTCAAATCCTTTGGTGGGTGAGTCAAATTTTGGAATTAACCCTTATTTCTTTGATAGATCTATATCCTTACATGTGCAAATGTTTGAATCAACAAATATTTCTCTACTTATATTCCTTATTGACTCTACATTTAATTACATGAAAAATAAAGATGAATTATTTTGTTTCAGAATGTCCTATGAACACATAACTATATGGTTTTACATGCTAATTAAATAATTAATTATTTAAACATGACATTTCTTCTAGTTCAAGCAAATCTTTTCTAAGAAGGTGAGACATGGACCTTCTATTGTAGACAAATGCAAGAAGACCATATTTTTTTTCTAGCTAACATAGCTTAAATAGCACAACTATTTTGTTCTGTTTTATAACAAAAATTAGTATTTCTAGTASCAGCAATCCTGGCAGCATTAATACTAACAGAACTATTGCCAGCTGCTGCCACATATAAATTTTAGAACTTCACTATATCTCTTTCTTGGATGCAGTTCCTATAGGTCTCTAGCTTTTGTTTTACAACCTGAATAATTCATGAGCAACAAGTCCAGGTCCCCRGGAGAGAGCTATGTTTAGAATGCTAAAGGAGTAGGAATTTTCTTCAACAATTTTGTTGTAATGTTACAATATATTGAATTTGTTTTTATTGTGTGCATTTATGTGTAGCTATTCAATTCTCTTCATCTCTTCCTTTGYTTACAATACAAATAGATAAAAATGTTGTGTGTTCATTTCCTCATCAGGAGATTTGTTTTAAAAATAAGCAAGAAAACAAAATACAARTAATTATATATTCTGAGGAATGCATTTTTGACTGCTAAAAACAAGTTAAAGCATCATTTGAAACAAAAAAACCCTCCAAATTTAGTTGATCCGAGCAGTAGATTACATTTTTCCTTAAAGCATGAACATGCACACAATTTATTTTAAGTGTACGGAAATATTTAAGAAAACATATACCTTGTATGCTTTGTGCATATCTTCTGTGCTGCATCAGGTCAAACTGATGACATAAAATACATCAGAGTGCATATTTCAGTTCAGATTGGTGCTAAAAAGGAACAGCACTAGTGGTAAAATGAGATTAGAGTGCTGTAAAATATGGGGGGGAGGGGTTTAGCAATTACACATCCTTTTTTGTTCTTTCATCAGAGCCATTAAAGATTTTCAAACTTTTCATTTCCCCAGTTATACTAAATTATAGGGGGAGAAAAAATTGCTCAAAGGGAGAAAGTTGCTTTAAACTTCTGGAGGTATAGTTTTGGTAGAGGAGGTGGAAAACATGGTACAGCATCTCTCGTAACTTATAGGACCAAGAGGTCCCCGAATTCCAGTGAGTGCTCTAAAAGAGACATCTGTAGAATSTCATGGATGCCAGTTTCTCTTTGGGTGTGTACAGATACGAGATTGATGGTATATCTTTCCAAATATATATTTAAATAGGGAAAAAAAAATAAAAACTTGTATCGCATTCAGAACATTTCTCTAAGGGACAAAACTTCTAGGGAAAATTTATCTGACTTTCACTAAAAATGTGATGTTTGGATTGAAAAATCACCCATCTGAAAATTTCAGGGGAATGGGGTACATATATTTATTCTAGAAGGCTGAATCTAATCAAAGTGACATTTTCTAATGGAATACCCACTGSCAAAATGTTTGGTACATTCTATTCTAAGTGAAATATATAAAATTAATTATTTGTGAGTTATATGTGGAAATTCTTCTGTTAATTCAGCTATGATTTAATATTTCTGGTGTTTATATACACACTCATGCACACACTCATATTTTTGAAGATTCTTGCAGAGTAAGACTTAATAACATGATTGGCTGAATGCTGCGTTTCAAATAGCTTGAGTTCACAGGGTGAAAACACAGGTCAAAAGTAATTTCCAAAGTTCAGTATGAGCCAATTAAAAAAAAATAGATATGGTAAGAGTGAAATTGTCAAATTATAGGCTACATAATTATTAACTCAGATAAGTGGTCACTTAGATCAGTTTTTTAAKACATGTTCTCAACTAACAAAGGGATAAGACATTTAAAGGACATTTTACTGTACTTTAATTCCATCTAAAGATTATATAATAGAAAGCTAAATATACACAGTTCAGCATCAGGAAATAAGCAGACTAAGTTACATGTGGTGAACCATGCTCTTGTTCACAAGTACAATGTCACATGTTRCTTCTCAGTGGGAATAAAAGACAGTGCCATACTTAGTCAAGTTAAAAGGTAAATCACCTCCAGAAATAGCTCTACCTTTTAGAAGAAGCAAAAAACCAAAGGCAAAATTGCAGTTACACTTGTTGGGCCTGTTTTTAGCCAGTCATAACTATTGCTTCCACTCAGAAACACTTCTTATAAAAGTTAATATAATGAGCTACTTTGGTAATAAATGTTTTAACATAAATAATTTTTATTTTTTCCTGGTGTGTGTTTTTCAGCTGCAGTAACCATTTGTTTTTCAATACCTAAAAGACTGTCTGGTGTTTAAAATAGTCATAAGATAAACACACRCATAACATGTTTTGATTAATCCTTCTTTGAAAATGTACTTCTGCTCATCATGAATRACTATAAGCAAACAAAATCTTCAGAAGAACAGGACAGTGATATTGACTTTCTGTCTTCTGAAACTAAGCTGAACAATTTATTTGGACAGCCTTTATGGCCCTTTGTCGGCATTATTTCCAATTTCACATAGTATTTAATGATACAACTCGAACAGGAGCTGTGATTATCCTGTAACATTAACAAAGAATTTCAGAAAATACTAAGGAATTTAAGACATACGTGTGTCAGAATAGTGGCTATAATTGATTGTTTCTGGTTCCCCAAGGCATTACAACTTCAAAATATCCCCTGATATTATCTTAGAATTGGGTCTGGGTAGAGTAAGGTGTGTAGAAAATTGCTTAAATTGCTGGATTGGTCACTTAGTCRCAGGAGTAGTTAACTGCGTATTTTGAGAACTGTATTTCGGAATGATTAAAATATGAATTACAGCCCCATCACTGGAACAACAAAAAACCCTGAAAATTTGGGGCCTGTCTGGCCAATGGGATTTATTTTCCATTAAAAAGGGAGTGACTTTAAATTTGCATGTCCTTTATTTTTGATTAATGTAAGGAAATGAAAAACAATATAGTTCAAACTGGGAATCCTTTTATTGTGTCAGAGTAAACCCTTAAAATACCAGTGGATACTCACAGATCTAGAGAAGTAAAGACACRGCACAAAAGATTTCCTTGTATTAATTTGGATTCTGTTTTGCATAAATTATATAAGATTAAATTGTTTAATTTCTTTAAAGTTTTCAGTAATACTTCAGTTCTTAAAGATTCTGAAACTCAGAAATGAACGTTTTTGTCTGTCTGTTGTCTTGTTTTAGGGGTTTTGTGTTTCCAAGCAACTTGGAAGTTTTCTTCTTACAAAAACAATAGTGGAGATAGCTTTTTATCAGCTCAGTTTGTGTAACTTTTTTTCTTTTTCAGTCAGCATTGTTCAGTTTTAAATCACTGATCATTAGGCTTAATTTCTTTTGAATGCTGATCCCATATTACCTGTGGTAATTAATGTTTATGTGTTACTTTTCACAAGAACAAGCTCAGAGAGGAAGGTGATCTCATCTTTCTGGTGTGAATGGGAATGACTCAAAGCTRTGCCAGAAAAAGTTCAGACTGGATTTTAAGAAAAAAAAAAATTCTTCACTGAGAGAGTGGACAAGCAGTGTAAAAGGTTCCCTAGGGAAGTGATCATAGTCTCAAACCTATTGGCGTTCAAGAAGCATTTCAACAATGCTSTTACATGGTTTAAGTTTTAGACTCCCCTTGTGGGGTCAGGATGTGGCACTGGTTGCTCTTGTAGGTCCCTTCCAGCTCAGGATRTTTAATGATTCTAAGAGAAAATTATTCACTTATAGATATCATGTTAGAGCCATAAAAAAACTCAAGTGTTTTGAGCCATTTGCTGTAGTATCAAAATATTAGTGAAAAATTCTAAAAGTTCYTTTTTGTCTGKTTTCAAAGCCRGTTGCTCAAAGTATCATTATGACTCATTGCTCATGAAAAATAAACAGAGAGAGAAAAATTGCTAAGCTTTTAAAAAAACAAAAGGTACGATATTCCAAAACAAACCAAGGGTTCTGTGAAATAGTTTTGTGTCTGAATATGCTCTTTCTCGAAACAAAGCTTTCAAGAAACATTAGAAAGGACTTTAGGAAATTATCTAATCCTTTAGGGCCYTAATGGTGAGATCAATAAAGCACACTTTTAATACTCCTAACACTTTTTCCTCTGCATGTTCTTTAAGACTCTAGGCCTCTGATCACACRTCTTCATTTGATCCTGCTGTTTTAGAGTTTTTAATATTTTCTAGCATGAACCTGCTTTGATTCAATTTAAACCTATTCCTTTTTTTGCATTGTTCAGTAGAGATATGGAGAATAAAATGCTCCTTTCYTTTTTGTAGCACTCTTTACAGTCCTGGAAGTTGCTTTAATGTTTATCCCAGACTAAATTACAGGGATTAACTCAATCTCTTTTCACTCACATTTAATAGAATCTTTTCTAATTCCTTTCTATTCATCTGTATCTGTCCTGAAGTGCAAATTTAGACATAATAAKCCAGCTCAGGCCTGCTGAAGCCAGGCTGGGAAGAGGGCTACTTCATGTCCTTTATACATCATACATATAATTAACTTTTTTTCAACAAAAATTAATTAATTTAAACTGACAGCACAGAGTAACCCCATATATTTTCTTTCCCCAGAATCTACTATGCATTCTCAACATATTTGGTACTTACACAACAGAAATGCAAAATATTCTCATAGTAATATACAGCACCAACCAACCAACCAACCAACCAACCAACCAACCAACCAACCAACCAACCAACCAACCAACCATCTTCTGAAGCAACTTGATATTTGCAGCTTTTCTATGATTTTTTTTTGCATGATATAGGCTAAGAAATTTTTATTGACATTATGAGTTATGAATAAAGAAATGAATGGGTTTAGATTGCTGTTCTTTCTGACTTTTCAGTTATTTTAATCCCTTTTCAGAGCTTAATGTTAGCAGTGTAAAATTCCCCTAGACCTTGAAAGACCTGATAACAAGGATAGCACAGCTCCAATACTGAAGTTTTTTAATTTCTAAATAATTATTAGGCAATTATATTTCTTAAATTTAATGTTTCTATGTATTTTTGAGAAACTTTTTGTTAGTTTGGTTCTAGTTCAGTTTTCTGTAAGTTTGGTTTTGGGTTTATTTTTTTTTTTTTTGGGTTTTTGGAGGCTGTTTTGTTATTTGGTGACATATTTTTTTTCTAAATAAAATGGCACCACAAGACAAATAATTTCATCTCTTGGTAATCATATGTCCTGGATTTGGCCAGGATGGAACAATATTTTTCAGGGCTGTGTTTTGGATTCAGTGTGAGAATAATGTTGATAACAAACTGATACTTTAGTTTTTGCTGAGTCTGCACCCTAAGTCAAGAACATTTAATTTTTCAGTACTCTGTCAGTGAGCAGGTGCACAAGAASACAGGAGGGGGCATGACCAGGACATGACCCAAACTGGCCAAAGGGATATTCTATACCACAGAATTTCATGCTCCATATGTAAACTGGGGAAGTTGGCCAAGAGATRCATGTCACCTCTTGGGGACAAGCAGAGGATGACAAGCAAGGTCAGTGGATGGTGGGCCAGTAGTATTGTTCAGGACTTGTTTATCTTACATGTAATTTCTTTCTATTTCTCCCCTTTAGATTACTGTATTGCTCTTGTAATTATCATTATTAGTATCACTATTTTTTCTAATTATTTTACTGTTCTTATCACAACCAGTAATATTATTTTTTTCTTAGATTCTCATTCTGACTGAGGGTGAGGAGTGAACAACAAGCATGTAACTTAATTTCTTTCATACAATAGTATGAAAGAAAACAGGAATTAATAATTCTGYGGAGATGATTATTTCTTCCCCGTTGGATTAAGTCCATCTCTATACATGGTGACTTTTATATAGAAATTATAGAAATTTAATCTAGAAGTTCTAGATTAAAATATTTCCCTTTAAACCCCTCTAATACAGTTATTACTGAATTAATAATATTTTTGATTCCTAAGTATTCAATAAAGATGAAGTTTCTTGTGAATAATTTGTGTGATCAAATATAGGTTTCTACTTTGGTGTAATGGGATGAGTGAATGAGAAGAAAAAAGAAAATACATAGAGAATGAAAATTCACTCACAGAGAAGAAGAAAATGACAGAAAGGGAGGAAGTTCAACTGTATTGTGCCAATTTTTTCTTATAGAAGATCTCTGAGATAATGCAATTAGAGAGAAATGGATGCAGAAAGATTATAAAAATAAAGGATGAGAAAAGGCAACAAACATTTTATATATGAAATCTGAGTGATCTGAATAAGTGTACAAGCCAAGTGATGACACTGAAGGGATTAAAAAATTCTTATTCACTTTCTGCTCGATCTTCAAGGATATACTGCTTGAAAACCAAGATTGGTCAAATTTAGAATGTCAAATTACAGACAATTGTAGGAGAACTGGAATTGAGGAGCAAAGGAACTGAGWTAACTCAGACACAGAAACTAAGTACAGGAGAGGTTGTACAGGAGATAAGTTTCTCAGGAGGTATATATAAACAGAATTTGTGCATGAAAGATGGGAATTAAAAAGCTGGCTGAATTGTCAGGATTAAAGATGTGTGAAGAGCAGTATGAAGTCGAGATAACCACAAGTTATTGGTTACATTCCTCAAAGCTTGGTGTGATGTTCTTATCATCTAATCTCTTTATTGCTCTTCTGGATGATAGAAAATGATGAATTATCAACATGTTTGCAAACAATGCAAAATTGGTGGAAGTGATTCACAGGCTGACAGAGCTGTTATGCAGGAGGATTGACAGAGGCTGGAAAAAGAACAGTGAACTTGTGTCCTAGGTGGCACAAGAAAAGCTGAGATATTGGGACTTGGTCAGTCTAAGGTAGAGAAAACAATGGGAAGGGAGATCTTATTGCTTTCTACAACCTCTTGATGGAGAGGTAGAGTGAGGAGTCAGCCAAGGTCTTCTGAGAGATGCACAGTAACAGTTGTACTAATAGGTCTTCCAAAAAAGGAGGGGTTTGTAATGTACTGTGATGTACAGGGTTTGTGCTGTGCTAGAACTTAATTTAAAAAGTTAAAGTTCCCTTTTTCCTTTGCATTAAGGACAAATGCCTACTTTTTAGTATCCTGCCTTTTAGTAACCTTTAGTAGGTTGTGGATAGTATATGGAAATGAAATGTTCCTGCTTAGCCTTCACAAGCCRTACTGACAACACTGTGAAATCATTGTTACACAGTGCTACTTGCTTTAATATTAAATTCAGCAGCCATGGAAAAATCCCACTAACACCAGAAGCATCAAATAAAGTAAACATTTTAAGAAGGACTGAACAACTGCAATGTACTAGTGATTGTGGGTTACRAACACGTGTGGATTCCTCAGATTATTGATTTGTATTTTGTAGGCACATAGAAAAAGATATGTGATAATATGAGTGTATTTKCAGCATATCTGTATGTACACGTAGCCTTACAAGCATGAATCTACCTATAGATATAGTATAAACATAAATTCACCTAATCATCACAAGATATGGTATATAATTGAGGTTTTTCAGCCTGTAATATTAAGATATWCAGATGTTTTCAGGACACTTCTTAACTACTTTGCTCACTATTTTTTATTTCAATCACCATAATGCTTTTAATACTAAATGGATGTGTGCGTATGAGAATGTGTTTAATAGCAATGTTATATATTTGCTAGCAAGTATTCCTATTTATACAAATATTCATTGTAAGTGCCAAAAATATAGAGTTTGAAATTGGATGTTTAGAAAGACTGTCTACTTTAAAATGTCAGAAAAAWATCCCAATTTCCTGAAAAGAYYTAAGAAGCAATTATTGATAAAGTTTTAAAGATAAGAATAACTTGATGTCAATKGTAATTTTTAAAGGCAATCAATTTCATGAAAGATTCTTCATAGGATAGGATGCAAAAAGTTTTAAAACATGATGAAACAAGGAAAAAACTGTCATGATCTTCCTTTTGTTTTAGTCACATTTAAACAAATGCAGCTACAAGAAATAAGCCTAAGAGAACTATTATGATAAACTCAATTAATAWCCATATTTTTTAACATATTAGCTGAAGTTGAAATGCTAATCTAAACACCACATTTTACATCTGCTTTCAGWTTCTAAATCTGGATATTCTATAATCCAGTAGAGATGTAGCTGATCATTTAGAGAACTGAAAACCACTGTAATTATGGTACAAGGTGACCAAGATTCTTTCCTTTTTGTAAATTTGTTTACCTGTAGAATTCTATGGAGGGCAAATCTATAAAGGAAGTTATATATGTATTTTTATTCTTGTATCTATTAATGTTATTYTGAACTCTAAAAATTTCCAATAACTATTGTTTTATTGCAGAATTAGCATTTTTTTTACTACTGGTTTATTGTACATTATAACCACTTTGTGGTTTTGCAGCTGAGTTTTTTGTTTTCYTGCTTGCTTGGGTTTTCTTCACAAAGAAAATCTATCCTGTCACTTTATTATTGAGAATTTTTGTGAAGATTATTTTTTTTCTCATTTCCAGATCACCATCTTTTTTCAATTAACTGTAAGTTAGGAGTAACTTCAAATTTTCATTTATATATTAACTAGAAATTGTTTCWAGATTTTCATATGCCTCTTGTGGGCATATTTGCTGTGTATAAACACAATCATCCCTTTTTCAAAGATTCTTTTTACCTAGATGAACATTAATGGTTAAATTAGGGAGCTGAATTCTACTGTATAAAATTCTATGATGCTATTAAAGGATAAGTCTAGGGAAAATCTTGCTTAATATTTCCGTTTGGCCTTGACACAGAAAGCAAAAYGTATTGATGAAAAATGCTCATGACACAAAGTCATAGAAAGAGTTTGTCAATAAAAAGGACAGTTGGGATAAAATACAGAAAAAARCATTACTTTGAAGGCTGAAGCAATTAAGGGAGGAAGAAATTTAATAATACAAAATTTCAGGTCAACACCTTTAATTATGGGGTCCTGTAGTAGAAATGGGCACGGGTATATGCCCCAGCTGAAGGGTGATGTTTAAGTGCCCCTATGACACAGTCATGGAGAAAGCAAAACAAATTGAACAAACAACAAATCAAACAAGTTAAGTATTTCAGAGACAGGAAAATATTCTTAATRGTGTGAGGAGTCACTTGAAACATCACACAGTGTAATCATACATGCTTAAGGGTAATTGTGGACCTGATGCAAAGAAAGGCAATTGGTACAATCAGAAATATGGATAACCTGTCCTATTGATGAATCAGAGAGCTCAAGCAGTTGAGTTTAAATGCTGAGAGGGTGAYTGGTGTTCATAAATGTGTTGGAGAAATCCAAGAAAAAACACTTYAGAGGAAAAGTAAAAAATTACACTAAAACACTTTTGTACTCTCAGTTACAAATACATTTAGACTGTGAAACAGGTGCATGTTTCTCCTGCCWGAACAATGTAGTTCCATATCTGTTTTCCAATAGGAGCAAAAGGAACAAAAAACCCTGAAAGGGATATGAGATGTTGTGGGGAAGTATTCAGATTTTCTACTGCARGTGTCAAAATTATGTCAGAAGATGCAAAATGTGGCATCATTAGGTACTAGATAATTTGAGCTGTCCATCATTTTTGTGGCACTAGACRTGAAAGTTAACACTGAAATCCATCTTAGTCACTTCAGCAGACAGCCAGAAGAAACAGCTTTATCTATTTTCATWTATTTATGTAAAGGAATTTGTTGGGGCTTTTTCTTATTTTTATGAAATTGGATTTAATGACCTATCTTTAAAGGCTATGCATAAGTTTATGCATGGCCTGCAAATATACTTGTTTCTTTTTTTGCTTTATGTTTTCCACAAGGGTTCTAAACATTAAATTCCAGACTTAGATAGCTGTAGGGTTTTTAGGTGTCACTCAGATACACAGTTTTGTTTAATTTTTGTTTTCACATACACTGAATTTTATGCTATGACCCTGTATGACCTTTAACTTAATCTGTWATACTCTCTAGAATAGTTACTTTCCCATAACCGACTTTTAAATTTGTTTTAAAAATAGATTAATATCTTCTATTGTTGTAGTTTGTTATTGGTCCTGGGGGTTATTTGTTTGCTGTTGGTTTTTTTATTTTTGTTTATATATAAAGCTGGGAGAAGAAGAATGACATTCAGAGTGATGGTATTTGTCTTCCATAGACACTGTTATGTGTGATAGAGTCCTGAATTCCTGAAGATGGTTGAACACCTGCCCACTGATAGGAAGTGGTAAAAAATTCCTTGCTTTGCTTTGATTGTGTGCACAGATTTAATTTTACCTGTTAAACTGTACTTGTCTCAACTTATGAATCTTCTCACTTTTACTCAAGGGCAGAGTAAGTGAGTAGCAATGTGATGCTTAGTTGCTGGGCTGGGGTTAAAGAGTATTTTGCAGATGCAGACACAGGTGTTTATTATAGCCATAGAAAATCACATCTATATACACATTGAAAGGAACTTCTGTAGAACAAGATGTGCTCATTTTTTCATGTTCTGAAMAAAACCCAATCCTATGCTATTTACTATATTACTAGAGAGAAAGTTAGTTCTAATTAATCTAACTGTTGTAGGAAATTAAATACTATAAACTAAAGCAATTCTAAAAGAAAAGTGTACCTTGGGAAGAGATCTATGCTATCAGCACTTATATTTATTTTCATTATATTTTTATGTTTTTGTTGTCAAAATTGCCTGTTTACTATCTCTTAAACTTATACTGGAATATAAAAAAAAAAAATTAAAAAAAAAAAAAGTGAAGTTTTAATGGGTTAAAATTTCATTGAGCTGCAAAGATTTTTTTTTAAATTTTGTCAGTTTACCATACCTCCRCATAAGGAATAACTATTACTATTGATTTTATACTAAGAGGGACTTTACAAGGAAATTCCTAAATACTTTGTATGATCACTAAGACAGAATAAGCAATATGCCTTTTCTTCCCAAACATGATGTTTTTAATTTCCTTCCTATAATTTCCAGAAAAAAAAAAAATGTAAAAAGCAGATTGAAGTAAATGACAGACATTCAAARGGAAAATAAATGTAAAATAATTAATAGAACCATTGCTTATTTTGGTACATTAATGCAAGTACCAAAAGTTCTACACTCATAAATACAGCAGAAATGGTTGCTGCAAGTAGTAAAATGCAGACATTTTCAGTGGAACTATCTGTCATTCCAGATCAGTGTTCACAGATGTACTATATAGTACAGGACTTAAATTGGACAGAGATAAATATCTTAYGTTATGCTGACAGAATGTCAGATTTTGGCTGGAAATGAAGGGTACATGGAACAGAAYATGGAAAAATATACACTGAAAGAAACACTCTCATAGGGAGAACAACAATGAAAACAAAGAAAAATGCTGTTATAACTGTGAAGTGGGAAACTGGAAAGAGAATTGGGAAAATCTTGTGACATGGTTGGTTTTGTGCACTGCAATTTAACACACTRGCAATAAAGTGTCAGCAATCAATATTAACTCTATGATATAGACAGACCATATAAAAGAGAAGAACAGGAGTGATTCAAAGTTCATCAAGGTCAATGGAAAGAYTGTCTTTTATTTAGGTGGGTTATCATCTATATTTTCATAGTCTAAGGCTCTGAAAAGAGTGTGATCTACAGAACAATCTGCAGTGGGAAACAGCACAGWAGGTATCAGATTCCATTCTTCAATTTATTTTATTGCACTTTTGTTTTATAAGACTTTATTTACTAATCTCCAAATATCTTCATGGCTCATGATAACTGATTTCAGTTGGAATCTTTCAASATAACACACAAGAGTACAAGGAAATGCTCAACAAAAGTCTTTTAAAGGATCAAGGACTCACAGAATAAAGAGTAAGGATAACATTGCCTTGACTGAAGATTTAATAATAGAAAGAAAAGTTTGAAATTGTAAAACTGGATTTGAAATGCAATATAAGCATTACAATCTTAGATCCATTATTTGAAGTCTAGGTTTTTCAATTGAACRCACAATACAAAATACAAGGAATAGCTAACACACGTGTGTAGTTATACATCTTAGCACTTGCTGCCATTTTTAGAAAGAAAAGGGCTTTGATTCCTTTGGAGATAAGTAGAAAGTTGAATTTAACATGATAATATAACAAGACAATATAAAAATTAATTAATGTAGTATAGATTTAAATGAAGRTGAAATGAAAATTCCATCTAATGGTTTGGTGTAAATGCTATTCTGTTATGAGAAGTGCCATGGTGCTACAATATATGTGTACAAGATGTTCGAGTTCTAGGTAAACATATAAGCAACTTGCACTCCTATAACTGCAGTAGAATGTAACTGTAGCAACCTAGTGCTGATAAAAGTTGTCCTTCTACTACATGAGCATGCTAATCTCCTGGTGGACAAGGTAAYCATGAGCCAGCAATGCTCCCCTGTTCAGAAGGTTAACRCCATCCTGGGGTGCATCAGGAAGAGCATGTCCAGCAGGTCAAGGAAGGTGATCCTGCCCTAGAGAGTGCCGTGTCCCATTCGGGGCTCTTCAGTACAAGAGAGACAAGGACCTACAGACAAAAGTCTGGTGAATATYTGGAGCATGTCTCTTACAAGGAAAGGCTGAGGGAGCTGGGCCTGCTCAGCCTGGAAAAGAGAAAGTTGAGGYGGATTTTATCAATGCATGCAAGACAGGGTGCCAGGAGCATGGTGCCAGACTATTTTCAGTGGTRCCCAGTGCTATGAAAARARCCAATAGGCRCAAACTAAACCACAGAAAGTTCCACTTGAAGAAAAGARCAGCAGCAGAGATGTTCTTCAGTTCCACACAGCCCTTCCTGCCCAGACAGGAGCTCACAGWTGGGTTTCTAAGGAGGAAACAGAACTTCTTTGAAACAATGAAGAGAAGCTATTTGGAAGTTTATTTGTGTTTAATGATGTTAACAATATGTAAGTCTTATTTATCTGTTGCACTGTTTATATTGATCTTTAATATATAGCTAATTGATTGCTCTTAAGTCATGTTCTCAATAAATCATTTCAGTTCTGTTCTGACTTTAGGTCATGTGAACTGGATTGCTCTCCCCTGTGACAGAAGTTTCTTTAGTCTAACTCAGAAATGTTGACAGAGGATTTCTGGAATCAGGTAAAAAGTGTTATAGTTYTCTTGAGACATCCACTTGCCCAACAGTAATCCCACAAAAAGTAAACTTTCCCCATTCCTTTCAATATTCCTTTCTCTAGCTCTCTTGTCTTTGAATTCTACTTCATTATTCACATTTATCAAATTATTTGTCTTGCTGTATCATTTTTCAGACCTTTTCCGTTGGCAATGTCTTCAACAAAGTACAGGACTCTGGGCACTTTTTATAAACTTCCATGATGTCTTGTTTCTGTTCCTGCTGTTTTTGATGTGCTGATGGTGGTGTTTTATGGGGTTTTTTTGTTTGTTTGTTTTGTTTCTTTGTGGGTTTTTTTTTGTTGTTGTTGTTTTGTTTTGTTTTTTCCATAGAAGCAAATATGTATTTTTCAGAGCAGTTAATCACTTCACAGTGAAAGTGTTAAGATGGTGATTGAYAGCACAAAGCCTAAATTTTGCATTCTGTATTTCTTGGAAAATAAAGATTCCTATGTACAATCTGCTCTGGTACTCTAAAAATGTCTATAATTAATATTCTATTTTTCCTCARAAAAAAAATAGATTTGCATGTGAAAGAAAAATTGAAATTTTATTYATAATTCATTTCCTACTCATTTCTCTTTTCCATAGTTCTTTCTATTTTCATTATTGAAATTACGTTTTACATACGTACTCAATCCAGATTAATTTTGTATTTTCCACATCCAATTGATACGATTAAATTTGAGTTCCTGGTTTCCTTACCAGTAAGCAGAAGTGATATTTGCCACTGAAGGAATTAAAATTTGTTCTCAATAATACAATGTGTGAATTATATAATGTATAATGATATACATATTAATTTGACAATTTTTGGTTTTGGTATCCTAGTTTGGTTGTATGAATATTTATTTGGTAGTTTGAAAGCATTTTGGTTTTCTAAAAACTGGAGGTTTTGTTAAAAGATAGTGAAAAATTTATCTGTATGTCTAGCTTATAATGTAGGTTAATTTTCCCCAGACCAAATTTGTGCACTTGTCAATGGTTATTTTGAAGTTACTTTTCCAATCAGAAATTATCACAGAATTTGCAGTTTGAGTTAATTGACTAATATTGTTCATAGTCATTTCCCACTGTCCAAAAWTTGAAACAGAACAAATATTTTGCAAAAAAAAATTGCCAAGAAAGAATCGTTACTGTTTCTATGCAGGTAGACGTGTGGTTGTCACTGTGGAGAGGTCCCTAATAATCCAGCAGRTAATGAGTCTTTTCTTCCTATAAGAACTATTGAAAGAAGCATGCACTTATTCTGTTAAGGTATAACTGAATCTAAAATCAGGGTAAAAACCCACTTAACAATAATGGGAAAAAAAAAAGTAACTTCATTAAATACTAATAATTTGAACCAAGACTAGTCCGAAATACTTTATAATGTATAATCTTCAAGTCATGTAATGCATAAACATTATTTCTGAATTAGTTAAGCAACCTGACCTTGTTAGTTGTTACTTAGCAAAGAAAAGATTATTTTTTTAAGGAATTATTTAATGCCACCTCAAGATTAAAATACTCTTCTAGTTAGCATCATTGGTTTTGGGGTCTCCAAATAATACTAAGATATTATACAGTTTCGTTTCTCTGCCTAGGTAATGAAGAACAATTCATACCTATCAGTAATGCATTGTCCATGAAAGAACAAAACATCTTTTATTCAATTTCTTGTACATTGTGTATGTGTAATCTCTCCAWAGTATTAGTTTTTCAGAAAACATTAAAAAATGCCACAATGCCAAACCTGAATGTGTTKTAGGTGTTCCTATAAAAATAATGATATCTGTATAAATGCAAAGTTGTTGGAGTGAGGAAAAGTGATATCTGTAAAATTTGCTCATGAAGGATTTTTAAGTTATTCTTTATTCAGTGAAAATATGCTACAGAAATAGACACAATCCAGTCTGTTGCCATTCATATAAACATGTGCATTTTTTGTTCATTGTTCCTCTGCATTTTCCATCTTWCTATTTCTTTTATCTTAGCAACAATATTTCCAGAATGAGGTTGCACAGAAATTGGTATAATGGCTTCATTTTTAGTAGATGCATACATGCAATGCAGGGACAATATCTTCATTCAGTTAAGGTCTACAAGAACAAAGCCTCCCATTTTGTACTTTTTTGACTTCCCATGGGCTCATGCTGTCAATATACTGTCAATATATTCAATATATTGAGAAATAGCCCAAAACTTTACAGCAGACATATCATCTTCTCTCTATGGCACATATGCTCAAGTATTTCCATAGCAAATAAATTTGATGCACTGTGAAGGAGTGCAGGAGAAAACACACTGTACTTTGTAGAAAAGTATTATGACCGGATTTTTCATCCTTTTGGGTTATATCCTAGCTGTTCTTTTTTGCATTTTGACTTTGTCAAATGTAAAAATTTCACCTAAAATGGAGTAAAATGTTCTTTCCTTAATGTTGTGTTGCACATATGCAATCTAATTGGTACTTACTGGAAAGAACTGCTCTTTCCCTCATCATCTTTCCTGTGTCCATAAGCAAAAGCAAAGGTTTCTCCTTCTCTTCATTTTTAAAGCTGCAGTCCAGGCATTTCTGAYAAAATTATGCAGAAATGAAAAGAAACCAATGTGTAAAACAGCCAGACTTTATTTAGGCTATCTCTAACCATAAAGAAGATAAATTTAACCCTCTCCATCTTTACCTGTAATTAAACCCAGTGTCTAAAAGATGTAAAAGGTAATAATGTAATTGCTATCTAGATTCTCAGAAGTTTTTAAACTGTGCTCTTTGAAAAACATTATCATGATATGTAAAGTAATACTGTTTCCTCTGGGTTTTTTTCCAAGATAACAAATGAGATTGTCTATCATTTGATTTTAGACTTGAATGCTACAGGCTTTGCAATTTTTCTTTTCTGTTAATATTCTTGAAATATGCCTTTAATTACTGGAAACATTAACAGGAAACAAGGTAATGCAGAATTGATACCTCAAAACTATGCATTTCTATTTACTTTCACTTATTCTAGTTCTAAAATTCTGTTCTGAAACACTTTATAATGATTTTTCTTTTTGTTGTGAAATTCTATTAAYATTAATTGTTATTGATATTGTGTGTTAATTTCTATCAAAATATCTTTCAGGTATTCACAAATGCTTCTATAGGYTCACAAGTAAAGTTTAGGCCTTCCTATTTTCTTTTGAATTTTCATGTGGTAAATATAATCAAAATTGGGGAATAATGCTGATAGGATGTGTCAACTATCTGATGAAGCTTTTTTCAAAGAAATTGTGAGCAAAAAGAGAAACATAATTCTTGCAGACAATGTGAAAAAAAAAAAAAAAGTTGAGGAATAAAATTTTTCCAGGGTGAAGCTTGCACGGAGTTACATTTTTGCAGATGGCWGGAATAAATCCCATGCTGGAGCTACTGTAGGACACTGCTTATTCATCAGCAGTACGTGTGCCTGCTTTAAGTAGAACATAACTAACTTCTACCAGTTTCACTGACAGAAGGTCACTTATTTACTAACTTCTACTTTCATTTGTGCCTTCTGGCCTCGAATTTCRTCCTCTGTTTTGGGAATGCTTTTGCACAAATATTTTTAATACTGGAGCATGTATTAAATATGCCCCAGGCTTTGAAAAATATGACAAAAGTGAAAATATAYGGGCAAGTAAGCAATTCTGCTAAGGCAGTGAAAATTAATTCTCCTTTTGAGCAAACTAACCTGAGCGACCTGGCTGGCAATCACCATGGGGCCCAAAGCCTTGATGTATTAATTTTTACCAGTGTAAGTACATCTGAAGATGACTGACATCTTCAGAACATTAAGGTGGAAATTTTGTCTGTCGCAAGTTTTGGAATAAAGTTAGTGCCCAAGGCTATAATTAAACCCCTCTTATATCACAGAGAGAGAARTTGAACTAGTTTGGCTTTTTCTTTTTTAATTTTATTATTTGCAAAGTTCTTTGGAAAATTATTATATCATTGCTTCTGGCTTAACTCAGAAATCTCATCAATGTATTCTGTCAGTGATCTTTATGCATCAAGATTAAAAAATCCCTTCCCAGTGTTTCAGTGTAATTGCATAAAATCACATTAAAAGGGGTTTTGCCTCAGTCCCCCAAATAATCCCAGATCCTAGAATGATGAAAATGTTAAGCAGTGCAGCATTTTTGCATTAGACAATCCAGAAACCTGCCACGTTTGTGGCTAATTTTAATTATCTATGGAGGAGAGAAAATAAAAAAAAAAAGAGAGAAAAAGGAATATTTGTTTTACTTTCATGACCTTAAGTACTCTTTTTTAATTGTCCCTATAACATAGTGGACTACTGACCTGCGGAGATGTTTCAGACCCTTATTCTTCATTGCTGGCCATTTTCTTCATGATTACTGCTTCCATAAGGATTTATTGTAACATTGGCTACTTTGGAGGAAACAGAAAACATATACTGACTTAAATCTGAATCTGTGGACCTTAATCTCATATTATAAACTCTTTTGTGCAGAGAAATGACAAGGAAAGCATTAAATAATTAATCCAATCAAGGATAAGCACATTCTATCCTGAAAGATGTTTTGGAAGACATTTGGAGAAGTACAGAGCTATTACCCGAAGAACACAGTAAATTTGGATGTACAAAAAATGTTTTTAGACTGGGTAGGAAACAAAATTTACATAGAAAATGGAACAAGCAAGKTGAAAAATGTATTTATTTAATATAAGCAATGGTTTTGAGGAATCAAAAGCAAAAAAATATTAAAAATTAGCTTCATGAGTGTAAAAACCTTCATGTTGTTAACAGGTGGAAAATATGTGGTTATATTAGCTGATTAATTCTATTTAAAGTTATCCATTATTAATTTTTAAATATTTCTGGTTTATTTTATATTAAAACTGTTGAAATTAAATTACATGGTCTTAGAAATTTTAAATAAACTTATAAGTTGAAGAGGTAAATTTGTACACATGAAATATGAACTGTTTCTACTAATGCTTTGTTTTCTAATCTGCAGGTTTATAGCTGGGAGTTCCTCACCACTACTTCCCTTGATACAGTTTGACAAAGTTTCATAAAGGCACATACTGGATTTAGTTCTTTTTTTTTTTTTTTTAATAAACTGCCATAATAATTATGCCATTAATTGATATTCTTTATTTTGATTAAGATTATTCTTCATAGTAGGTATCAATCATAATCTGTGTCCAAATATGAGACTCAAAATAGCCACTATMATCTTAAAACTATTATATGTCAATATTATATAATCAGTTTTTTTGAGAAAAAGATCAATTTTGGTGTATAGGCATCAGAAAATGCTGGTTATAAACTGCATTTGGAAAAAGAGGGAAGATTCTGATGAGAGCACATACTGTTTAGGTAAATGCATACGTTCTAGATGCAGCAATTTACTCAGTGAMAACACAACATTTTTCATTAGCCCGGGATCAGTGTTTTCATCTTAAATAAAGAAAATCTTTTTCCRTGACTCCAAGGGAAGCAAAGGTCTRTGATAAATGAGCCAGGCTACATATATCTGACAACAGTAATCCATCCCTTTATTTCCTSAGGGAAAGCCAGTAGTTCAGGTACRTACTGCTAACCAACAAAAAGTGTATTGTCTTTTTTAACACGTGATTCCAACTTTATTTTTTCAAAGCCCATTGCCAGGTGCCTTACCCTGGAAAAGACTTCAGGTTCTGTATCCAAACTGGATGAAATTAATTAATTTAGATTTCAAGTACATCACTAGGTCAGCTATATCTCTGTGGTGAATGCTTTTTTTTTTAACATAAACATGGTGACTTTTGAGGGTCCATCTGCAATGTTAAACAAGAGAGACCAGAAGGGGACCTCTAGYACTACAGCCTCATCATCTATGGAGTTACTTATTAATTCAATTTCAAGCTCTGTTCAAAAGAAATTTTTGAGTACTGAGACATCTACTGACTCTAATGAGAGCTCAGACAGCTTGAACATGTGCAGACAGCTGTAAAATCTGAGTGTCACCCCCCAGGAGTTCTTAGGTATTAAGCACTCTCTGATTTTCTCTGCTGTATCCTGCACGGCCTATGGTGTCCTACCAGCCTAAAGGGCACACATGCCCTGTAGTTCCTGCACTAGACAAACTATAGGTGCTTCTTGTTCTGTAGGGTAYCTAAAACATCACTACATGACCATTTCTACTTCTTGATTTCTRTCTGGATTTCACCCCAAATCTGAAACCCCATGCAACCATTGTTGCTCCACACAACCAGTATTCAGAATCAACCAGTAACCACCCAAAATAGTGTACAGCACTGTGTCTGTTTGCATTGCATAAAAATGCTGTCAATTCAATGTCATGATTATATCTCTTTTGTGAAKGAAGAAAGCCTGAGAATTTTAAGACTCCTTTTCTTTCCCTTCTATTCTTTGAGAAGACTCCACAAAYGGTCTAAATCATAACTTTTTGAACTCAATATTGAAATATTCCTGTTAACAACCATTAATGGATCTCTCATTCTGAAAGCTGTGGTAAAAAGGCATGATAAACAAGATCAACAATGAACTGACTTACCAGGAATAAATGCAGAAGTTTTAAAAATAGTTTTATAATTCTTCTTATTATATGYTGACAATTCAGCAACTTGAATAATTAGAAATTTAGATTTTAGCAGTTCAYTATTTAAATAAGCAATAGATCAGCAAAATATAACTAAGGAAAAATGAAATATTAGAAAAATCACAATAACTGGTAAAAAAACCTGTGTTGCACAGGAAGTAACTGAATCAAAAAGTTGAATTATAGCAAAAGTTGTACATAATTTTGCTCCCTTGTCCTCTTCCTAGGGGATTCAGTTCTTTGGTGARCTAACCTATGTTAAAAGCAAAGCACCACTTACCTGTTCACTTACTCCCAAAACGGACAGGGGAAGGAATAGAAAGAGAAACAGCAAGAAAACTCATGTGTTGAGATAAAGATATCTTAATCAGAGAAGAAAGAAGAAGAAAGAAGTAGAAAGAAGTAGAAAGAAGTAGATCATCATCACAGGTAACAAAACAAAACCCAAGTCAGCCTAATCACTGTGGGCAGTAAAGGGGGAAAAAGAAAAAGCCATGAAACTATTTAAGCATTGATCAATTATATTCAGCAGCAGGTTTTCAGCATTTAGTCACAAGCCCTAAACACAACACTATATRGACTGCTATGATGGAAACAATAACCAGAGTTAGCTTTAAAGACCATTTTTCAGAAACCAGTTTTTATGTGACARAAGTATACKGTTTTGTGTATCAGCAGCAGTGCCACAGCCAGTAATGTTGTTTATTACTACATAATCCAGGATCTGGATTAGTTGTTATTTACTGAAACAACATGACTTGCATCATCTAAACCAATTTGAAGGTGAYCCAACCATGATTTATGATTGTGATTTTTCTAGATAATTAAAAAGAAAAAGGGAAAAAGTAATGGGAAAAAAAAGAACATAAAATAAAAGGAATGATGAATTTCCCACTACTGCATACTAAAGCCACCTGTTATAAATGTTTGCTGATTTACTCTAGTGACTGTATTGTTTCTGTGTTGAATTCAGTACAGATTCAAGCAGTACATAACTCCGAGTATTGCTCCAGCACTGCAAAAATTCGCAGCCATTTTTTAAAAGAGGSGATCTTACATTCTGGAAATTACTTTCTGGTCAAATTAAGATTATATCAGAACAGTTCTTGAAAATCAATATAATATTTTCTGAGTTGTACATACATGCAAGGAAAGTCAAACCCAAGAAAACAACACCCCAATTCTTTTGAATTGCATGTCTGAGGAATAAAGATACCTCAGTTTTGTGCTGAATAAAGATACCCTGACTAATGTGTCATAATTCAAAAATATTTATTCCCTATGCTATGGTTTTCCATAATCCATAGGATGTCCTCCTGAAAGAGGAGGACATTTTATTTTCTAYTTTCAGAAGAAAGCAGATATTCTGYGAGAAAATGCTTCTGCATCTCGGTGGAATTCTCAGTTGTATGAGGTGATGCCCAATTTTTCATGCTTTCACTAATCTCTTTCTATAATRTGATAGATAGATGCAACTTTTGAAATACCTCCTTTCTTTCAACTTGTCTGTCTATAGGCAGATTTTAGWTTATTGCAAATATAAGTACTGTTGCTGGTATGATAAGATTCAAGGTATTTTAAATGTGAGAGAAATAKAAGTTATTCTGCAGACTCACTTATCTAATCTAATTTTAGCCACCTAAAAATTAAGTATGTGAATCAAGCAGCTCCTCTTGACGCTCACTATAGTTAATGGAAGGAGACAGTGTGAAWKACTGTTAGACAGATAGAGTGACTGTTCCTTCAGTTGTAAAATAAYGACCTAAGACAAGCAGAAGAGACTTTACATAATTTAAAGACAGATATAGATGACTAAATTATAGTGACTTCAACTTYATGAAAAGAATCCCAATTGTAAAATTCATTAGATATCTAAGCCCATAAATAAAGAAATGTTTAAAAAATTAGATAACATTTGTAAACATCACCTGTTTTTACGTGGAATAAATGGTGCCAGGTGCACCTCCTGGGATGTGATTTATTGTGAATAGTAGTAAAACATCCCRGTAAACCCACTCAGAGTAGATGGAGTTCAGCACAGGAGTTCCAAATTACTATTCAAGCTTATGAGACTACAGAATGTAAAGATCAGTGAAGATCTTTACATTCTGTAGTCTCATAAGCTTGAATAGAAATCCTACAACAAAATCTTTGATTAAGGTTAATTAAACCACAAACTGCACACACTGACTGGGAGTAGCACTCAGTGCCATGGTCTGGTTCAAAGGTGGTGTTTGGTCAAGTTTGGACCTGAGTCTTTTCCAACCTAATTAATTCTGKGGTTCTATCTACAAATTTATACTACCACAGTTATTATATTACTTCAGAGAACAGAATTGCTTTGGTATACATTTGGTATACATTTGGTATTTCTGCCTGCTTATGTGTATCATTTTGTAATACAGTGCATAACCTGTGGCCTTTCTAGTCTAAAAATTGTATTTTTTCCTTACAGTATATAAACCAAGAATACAATACCTTGGTATCTACATTTTTTGAAATATACAGCAGATGGGAACTTTGAAAAAAATTACRATCTAGGAAAAAGTTTTCTCCTCTATTGGGCCAAGTAATTCACTATTGTAYGCATATTTTTTGAAGTATATATCAGACAAACAAAAAGGAAGGATAGATTTCCATTTAAAACAGAAATTAAGGAGTTTGTGATTAACTCATTCCACTTCTATCCACAGTTACATTGTCTTCTGAAAAYACATAATTTCCTTTAGTCATGTATTCCATGAATCCTTAGTGGATGACTTCTTTCTTTGGGTRCACTCTCTTTAGCAGAATGCTTAAGGAGCAGATTTTAAAAGGCTCTTGAAGGGCACTACTAAGTATGCTTACACTTTTGAGGAAGATGACAAATGCTGTAGTGGCATTTATTTATTTATTTATTTAATCAATTGCCTACATAAACAAATGTCAAAAAAGAAACCTAAACAGACAAAAACCAAAACAATGAAGCCTCCCACATTTTTCTGTTGAAAATACATTTTTTCAAAATTTCAACCTTATGCACCTTTACTATTAAAGCACTGTTCCAGAGACAGGTATTCTGAGGAGCTACACCTTGCAATTTCTCCTATTCTCTTTTATGCCCTTTGCAGAAAGTGTCTGTATAGCCTCTACTATAGCAACTACTGTTGCTATTCTAACTGCTGCTATCAAAAATGCAGTCAAATGTTTTTGCCTTTTTCAGTTCATTTGTGATTTATTATGGTCATATTCATTGGTTTCACATTTTGATGAATTTCAAAATATCCTTCCTGATATTTTGTAAGTGTAACTTTTTTCAGTTATTGAAAAAGAGATTTACAGTGTGTTTAAAAAGTAATAAATCAAATTGAGGCTTCATCCCACTAGCATCCTCTAATGAAGGTTGCTGCTGGTGGAACAGTAAAAACGCAAGTGGCTCTTCCCCTCCACTCCAAAACCTCCCTCCCCACCCTGCCACCATATATAAAGTTACAGTCAGCTTCTGAACTTCAGCAAAATCACAGGAGCTGGTTGTATTTGGAAGTAGAAAGCACTAAAACTTTAATTATGTAAGATAGAAAAACAAGCTTTAAAAAACCTTAGAATAACACTTTGTTTCAAGGGCAGACGTGGCTAAGAACAGATAATTACTGAAACTGAGCTCAGTTGTTAAGCTATGGTGATTTGTAATACCTCTATGTACTCTAAGAGAATTGCATTCTCTGCTATCARTCTGAATTATCTTATCTGGTAGCATTTAACTGCAGCAAACTGCAATTTAACCAATACAAATACTTCAATTGTTTAAGATTTTTTTTAAACATTCCCCTATTTCTCCCAAGACCTATCTTTATAATAAGTATGCTTTCTTGCAAGAGTAGTATGCATAAAAGGGATCTTCCAGAATAAACTCCCATTTCACCCTTCAGATATTGTCTTCGTGGAGCTAGGAAAAAAAAATTTCTATTTGTTGAACCTTACTTAATTATGTTAATGTTGTTTTTGCTGATGTTTGAGACAGGCTAGTTTATCTAGTGTCTTCCTTTGGGGCTGGCATGTATGACAGAAGACCTGCATGAAGTCTGTATCTTCCTGAACTTGCAGAGTTGTGCCAGGCGTCTTAACCAAAGCTTCTCAAATGGCTTTCAGTTCCTACACTCAAGCAACAGAATTGAAACCACTGTTTCTTTGAAAACCAGCTTCATCTGACTTAACATACTTAAACAGCCCTGTTGTAGCAGGACACTTGGAAAATCTGTCACTGACCATGGCCAGCAGGTCAAGGCAGGTGATCTTGCCCCTCTACTCAGCCCTAATGGGGCCACATCTGGAGT
>CADDXX010000112.1:1438512-1472199 GCA_902810485.1 Alauda arvensis
TCAACATTTGGGTTCTGTCTTATGTAATTGAGACACAAATTCCAAGCCCAACCWCTCAAAAGAAAATRTTCTCAAAGTGAKAAAATCTGGGATTTTTCCAAGTRTGTTTTGTGTATTTTATCTACATGTGTTAGATCCAGAGTGGAACCAAGTGATTTCTGCACTGGTGTGGTTTACTGTTTGTGCTGGATTGACCTGGTCTGGCTGCCAGGTTCCCACCAAGTCATTCCCTCTCTTGCTCTATCAGTAGGAAAGGGGGAGAAAATACGATGAAAAGTTTCTGGGTCAAGATAAGGACAGGGAGATTGCTTACATGTTGYCAYCACAGGCAAAGTAGACAGARCTTGGGAAAAKTAATTTAATTTATTGCMTATTAAACATAGTAGSATAATGARAATTAAGAACAAACCTAAACCCACCTTCTCCACTTATCCAATAGATAAGAGAGATAACAGAGAGAGGGTCCTCTCCAGGGTCACCAGTTCCTGCTAGGAACCTGCTCTACCATGGACTCTCCTGAGACTTCAGCTCTCTTCAGGACATGCTCTGGCATTTGGTTGTCTACTGGCTGTTGGGTGGATCTCTGCTGAACCATGGTCCTCCTGGGGCTTCATTGGGATAACCTGCCTCACCATGGCCTACATCATGGRTTGCAGGGGAATCTGCACCTGGAACAACCCCTCCTTGTCCATCTTCACTGACCTTGATGTCTGTAGGGCTGTTTCACCTATTTTCACTCCTCTCTTGCAGCTGTTGTGCAGCAATATTTTTTGCATTTCTTATATAAGTTATTACTACAGAGGTGCTACTGCTTTTGCTGGTTGGCTCAGCTTTGGCCAGTGGAATGCCATTTTTGGGACCTGGAGGAACTAGATTCTGGTGTCTTGTCTCAGCAGCCATCCCTGCATCTCCCACCCACACACCTGCTGGCAAAACAACAGGCGTTTTTTTCTATACAGATATCTATGTGTCTGTAGCTGGAGGAGTCTATGTTCTGTCCAGATCTTCTTACTTTTGTTCCCCTTTCCCTATTTATTAYATAGAAAACAAAACAAAAACAAAGTCATGCCTCAGGTGGGCCTTCTGGGCTCAGACATTCAGCCATTTGCCATAGCCATTTTTCTAGTATAAATTCAAAGGCAGACCTTATAAGAAAGGTGGAAAAAACGAAACAGCTGACAACACTCACACATTAAATGTTGATAGCATCAGTTGTAACAAAACCATTTTGCATATATTCTATAAATTCCACAGAAAAAAGGAAATAAGCCATAAAGTAATGAGTAAATCCCATTCACTTTTGAGATGTGGTCAGGATAGTAGCTGAAAGATTTTTTCATTTAATGCAGCATCAGATTTCAGCTGAAAACTGCATGGCTGTTTTTGCTGTAGGAAAACCTAGAGAWCAGTAATCCATAAATATACATCAGATCTGGRACTTAAAGCGTAATGTGACTAATCAGTTTAAGATTTGAATACAGAACTTAGGAGGCAGTACCTGACTGCAAATACAGCCTTACTACACTGTAAGGGCTATAACAGAGGGCTATATTAATCTTAGGGATGGATGAACCTTGGAAATTCTGCCTGCAAAGCAAACTCACCAGCCTATCTGATGTGCTCTCAAAGACTGCAAGCATAGCAGGGTGACGTATTTGATTTGTGGATGTTTTTCTTTCAGCAAGAGAGAGCATGAAAAATAGTCTTTATTTCCAACCAGCTCATGGCTTCATGTTTTGTTTACAAAATACATTTCTAGTTCGTACATTTTTTGTAATACAACTTAGAAGACTGCTATTCCATTTTAAATACCAAAACAATGGAATCCTCAGTCACCTGAAGTTTTGAATCTTCTGAATTACACTTTTTTTTTTTTTTTCACTTGGGTTTTATCTTTCTACCTTAGCTTTAGGGTAAAATTATTGACCTTTCCTAAGACTGCAATTGTTTAAGAAGAGCAGCCCAAGGAGATTTTAATTTTTGACTTTGTGAAAACAAGGAATGTAACATTATGGACAAAATAAACATCCTTGCTGATGTAGWATTTTTGTGATCCTCATACTGATACTGCATTGTAGTGCTTTGAACTTCCCTCTGGCATTTCTGTTGCCTCAAAAAATATTTGCATTAATAAGGATATAACATATTACTTGTTTGTGAACAAGATTATGTTTTCAGTAAGTATACTTAGAATTCCTTAATTATTTTCTGCTGACAATTTTTCAGAGTACAGAAAACAACAACCCTTCCTATAACCTTGTTAGCTAATAGAATGGTATATTTTTCCATTTTTTATATCACCTTTCCAAGTCCTTTGGAAGAACTTGTGCTTTTTGGAGGGGGGAAAAACCCAATCTAGATGTTGAATCTCAGGGAAGCTACAGCTYAGAATAGATAAGAATTTTCATTCCCATGGGAAAAAAAAAAAAAGAGATGGCATATGGACATAAGGGAAGTTGTGGAATCACTCAAGTATCTGCATTTAYTAATTTTCTCTTGCTGTAAAGATCACTATTTAAATTACACAGAATTAACAAAGTTAATGTACATTTTCCTGTAAGAACTCATTTGTTTCCTTATGTTATTTTTGAGGGTGAGTAGGGTGAGTACAGTCATAGTGTATTTCAAAGAAAAAATGCTATCTAGTTTCATTTTTCAAAAGATAACCCCTGTCATGAGTGATATCATAAGTATTATGAAGCTGAGTGTAAATGCCCTTTATTGGTTCCTGTTAAGTTCTAATATTTCTCGTGCTACATTTTCATCCATTTTTTTCCTTTTCAATATTATAGTATCATTACCTTTTACTTCTTTCCTCACTTTCAGTCTTCCCATTTTCTTCCCTTTCTAGAGTTATCTTAATTTTTAGCAGATGCCTTTGCTGTATTACCCCACTCCTTGGYACAGATAATATTCAGAAAGAATAAATAAAGATGCTGTTCTTGTTTATTTTCACTATTCTTATTTAACTGCAAATTTAGCAGCCTGTCCCTGTTCTCATGGTTTGTTTTTTCTTTCCCTCCTGTCCTATTTCCATGCTCTACAGTGTTGATGTACTTAGATTAGTTCAAACTGCAGTTTGTTCTATAATTCTGTGAAGCTCTGTTCTTGTAATCACTAATAGAAAAATTATATTTGTACAAATTAGTCATGTAACATTCTTATATRGTTCTTGACATAAATTCAGACTTCCTTAGCAAAAAAATACTTGAGAAAGAATTTTATATCCTTGCTAGTAACAATGATGATTTTCTTACCATCTCTTTCTTTCTTTTTTTTCCCCTAGATTTGTTTTCTGCTGATCTCGTGAAGTGAATTAGTCAAATTAATGTCCAGGAAATATTTTTAAGACTACAAGGGGATTGTAAAAATCAAGAAAAAYTGTCTTTCAGTGAACTGTCAGCTCAACACTGTAGCAATATTACAYTACCTACCATATGTTCAGATGAAGGGCTTCTAAAGTATTATACTTACTATTCCATATACTAGAAATAAAGACAGTTCAATATAGTTGGAARCATTTTAAATCAATGTTACCAAAATGTGGCTACTCCCGTTTCTATTTTTGAAAAACAACAATTCTACTGATCTGATGGTTAAAGTTGTATGAACCGAATTACATATGTCCCTTCTGCATTTGGCTAGATAAATAAGTTTTAAACAGTTTTAAGCATCTGAGCAGTTATGACAGTAACTTATAACCTACTTTAATTACAGAGTTTGGGAAAAAAATAATTAACTCTATTGTGTATTTCATAATATTTGAGAMAAAAAATAAACTACTATATATTCAAAGTCTGCACTTTAATTAAGCTTGCATCTGATTCACGGGAACTGTGATCCAGAACTTGATTTGATTTTWAAAAAATATTCAAAAATTGGCTAGTAATAAATAATTTGGTTTTCTTTGGCCAATATGACAAATTACTATGCAAAAATTTTACTTGTAATTATTCTATTACAGTTATATTTGATGTTATAAAATCTGTCTCCTTGTGTTTTAAATGAAGAGGAAAAGTAATATTTTGAATTTTGTGATTTCCATGTGTTTAAAGTAGTGTTGCATTACCATGYTGTTAGTTTTTTGGGGTTTCTTTGGGTTTGGAGTTGTTTTGTTTTAGTGKTTTTTTTTTTAATTTTGTTTGTTTTTTCTTTTAATAACAAAACACTTCCAATTAATATTAATTTAATGGAGCTTTCTTTTATGTCTCATTTCTATTAAACTATTTTGCATTATGTCAAAATGCTGTTGATTTATAAGTTGTACATTTGCATAGGGCTAATTTGCCATGTCTCTAGCATGCCTCAAGATTCTGGTTTTGTATTTATTGTTGTGCTTGTATTTGTTTSAGCATACTTTCATAGCAAGAAAATATTCTGCAACTAAAAGTGCTTTAAACTATTTTGAATATAAGAACACTTCTGTTTCATCTTAGAATCATTGCTGACTCGGCCTTGTTCATTAGTAAAGTTTCTGTTCTTTTTCTGGCTTTTTTGCCCTCATTCCCATAGTAGCAAACCATAACAATATTACTCATATTAACATTTAAATAATACTCATTATTTAATTTTCTTTGGGTTTTCTTTGTGTGCAAAGAATAATTYCCTAATTAGTAATGTGCCATGGTTGTTAAAAAGAAAAATTATTCTACATATTCAAACCATCATTATGCTTGTGGTGGCTGTAGTGATTGCTCTTAAAAACACAGTAAATATAGCTCTCATACTGTATCATGAATCAACTCTTCCCTTCAATGGAAGTGAAATTAGGACACCAAAATTAAGACACCAAAATACATTTAGAAGTGTGGAATAAGAATTAGAGGCCAGCTCATTATGAAAACTTCAAAAGCTTTTACCTTTTTTTTTGGCCACATAGAGATAACTTAGTTACAAGAAGCAGTGTAGCACTCCAGATATTGCAGGTTAATGCAGAAATGTGAGCATATGTCTGTGTGCCATTCAGCACTGCCTGCACACTTTGCAGGGGTAWAGTAGATTTACTGGCTCTGCCCTCCCAGCTAGGCCACTGCTGGATGCAAGAAAAGTGCGTGGTAAACATGGATATTTGCATAACATTTCTTTGGAGGTAAAACATAAATTCCTTTGCTATTGGGGGGAGGGGTAGAGGAAAGTCCCTCATCTTTTGCACTTTCAACTTCAAAGAAGATTTCTCCAGCAATTCTCAGAGAAGAATATGCAAAGATGTGTATTCTTTAGCATTTTCTGTGACTTGAAGGAACTTTGCTCCAATTTGGTTAACATGTTCTGTATAAACGATTAAAACCACAGGAAATATCTCTCTAGCTGTCTGTTTCAAGTGAGTTGAATGTGATGGCAGAAAGTAATATTAAGTGACTTAAACTTGATAACTTTGAAAGTCTAAAACTGAAATTCTGCCATGCTTTTGTCAAGGGGTAGAGGTAAGGATGCTCTTTTACTTCACAGCGCACCTGTTTCATTCTGGTAGCATGCAGGAATAATGGTCTCATGGATTTCTTTGTTGGATACAGGACTGTGACTACAATTAAACTGTAAAGTTCATAGAAGAATAGAACTTCTGAATTTGCATTCAGTAACATCCTAGCAGGCTCTTTAGTTCATATCATTACATGACAGTTTGCTGACATGCTATCAAACCAATTAAGGAAAGTCACCAGTAAATGCAGCTACGGCAGGCCATGAATCTGAGCTAAAAAATATTTCACATCCTTGAAGACAAAGTA
Organism: Alauda arvensis; assembly: GCA_902810485.1. Taxonomy (NCBI): domain Eukaryota; kingdom Metazoa; phylum Chordata; class Aves; order Passeriformes; family Alaudidae; genus Alauda; species Alauda arvensis. The sequence continues at coordinate 1,444,239 of CADDXX010000112.1, forward strand.
GCTATGATTTGCCCTGTAGTAAATGCCTGTTGTTTGGCAGATACAGGTAGTGCTTTGCATTCTGTCTTTGAGGGCAGCCAGGAGATTTTACTGCATGGAGCATTATGGAGCAATTATRGGAAGGACTGAAAGACCAAGATCCATAGCATCTAACAATGAGACAAATGGATACCATTGCTGTGGGAGATAATAGATGATGCCTGTATTTAACAAAAGTAGGTCCTGGACTGCTTATATCTTAAGCAATGCAAAAGACTATGGAAAAAAAACTACTTCAAGGTCAGCCACAATACAGGGCTGCATCAACTGTATAAATGCAGAAGGAAAAGCACACAGAGAACTTTTATATCCCTCTAATATCAGGGAAGGTTTTGAACTGTGTTGATGCTGTTGACTTTGTAGACAAGGACTGATAGACATGGCTACATAAAATGTCTCTATATTACATATAGAATGAATGGGGTTTGTTTGATTTGTTTCATTCATTAAGGAAGCATTTACCTGTATAGAGATAATAAAATATGAAATCTAACCCTGTATGCTATCTAAATATAACTTTTATTGTAACATGTTTGACACAGGTGTCTCTCTTACTACACTCTGTATTTCAGTGATGAAAACAAACCCCAATAAAAAAAAAAAAGCAAAATTGGACAAACAAGCAAACCCAAACAAAGTGAAAAAAGAAGCAAAAAATGCTGTCATAAATTTGGCCATGTGAGATGAAATCTGAGCTAAAGAACACAGTGGGTGTCATGAAAGTTCTGAGTTATAGATTTCTTCATGTGAAAGCAATGCAATTAAGAAGATTTTGACCTGAAGCCTGAAATAGTCTAGTTKATATACAACTTGTAATATATTAACGGAGAGATGATCTGCACAGGAAATTATTACAACATCTGAATAAATTKAATTCTGGTTAAGATTCAGACACCATGTATTTTGAGATACAAAGTGCAATTTCAGGTCATGGATGAACATAAATGGAAAAGTCATGCTAACCTCTAGGCCTATAGCTTACATAAACTATATATCATATGTGTTCCAAAATGGCTGACTTAGCATTAAGGATTTTGGAAATCCAGCTAATAACAATGTCTAAGCTCATGTTAATAGAGAATCATAAATCTTAAGTGTTGTAGTAGGATGCATGCTAAAAGAAAAAGAAAAAAAAAATCAGTKTCCTGGCACTCTAGTCTATTTTGATGTAAGATAAAACTTGACATTTACTCATCTTTGAGTTATGTACATGAAAATACTACAGTGCCATAATAATGAGTCACTTTAAATTCACACTATCATAGGTTGRGCAGAAAATAAAATTTTGTGATTTATGCTATGCAGAGAAAATGTCATATCAAGTAACTAAATATCATCCTAACACCTTCCTGAAATTGAAAATTAAAATTCATACACAGAAACACTTAGACACATAGACCAAAGACTGAAAGAAGAAGRCTTTTATCTCAGAAGTGCATAGGTCTGTACATGGGCTGATAACAGCCCAGGAGAACGTGGGAGGTAATTAAGACTCAGAAGAACCAATATTTGAGAGTGTAACATAGCTATTCTACCATCATCTTCACAAGCTTCGTTTCATGYTTAGAACTGAGTTTCAATTGTTTTGCATTGGCTTTTTAATGTCCAGATAAGAAATCACCCATTTGCTCTACATAGAGGAGCTCTCTCCAGGATATCCAGTTCCCTAACATCTACTTCCTCTCTAAAGGTGAAGAAAAAAACAAAAAGAGGAAGAAAATTAAAACTTGCAGACTCCAGACAATTTTCCCTGCACTTCTGTGGAAATAATAAGTTTGGATTGATGGATCTGTATTTACTGTATATAAATGAAGCTGCTTAGGATTCAAATGAAGTAGAAATGCTACATGGACTGTAAGAACCTGTGCTATTTGCAGTCAGCTTTGTTGTTAATTGTTTCATCTGAATTTTGTCAATCTTTCACACAAATAAGAAAAATGTAAGTGTACATGTACATATTGAATCTGAATACATGTTTATACAGATGAATATCAAATTTGTGAGTTAGGGGTTTCCAACCTATGCTTCAAAAGCACTGTAAAGTGCAACAGGAAAATCTCCATTTATTTACATCTCCTGAACTGTCTTCTACCACTATCACTGAAATATGATTCTTTCTAGTCTTACACAAAATAGATTATCTCCTGCAAAACTTCTAAGTCCTTCCTTTAAATGTCATGTTAGTGGAGTTTTTTGAGGTTTTTTTCAGTTCTTCTGCTGAGAGTTAGCAAACTGCTTTGTTTTGGTTTTCAATTAATTTACTGAGAATAAACAGACAATAATGCCAAGCAGAAGWAAATTTATCTCACCAGAAGGATGATGCCTGTATCTGGAGAATCCTGAGAYAAATCCTTGGGTCAGTTCTGCAAGGCATTTTTACACTGGAAATAGTGAGAAGGTAGTACTGTGCTCCAGCATGCAGCATGATGCCTCTCTTAATAATCTTGATTGTACAAAATTCTGACTAGCAAAATTTGTGCCATGCCTTCCACATGAATAAAAAAACAACAACAACTTAATAATTGATTTTTTTTTTACTCACTTTTAAACGTGTTTATGTATTGATTTTTATTTTTTTTTTAATTATTTCTTTCAGAGACAGCTCATATCTATAATCAACTGCACCACGACATGGGCAACTAACAGGAGGAGGTGGAAGCCAGAATGCTGCTAGAAAATGCTAGAAAGCTACAACCCAGTTGCCATTACTGAAACTTGGTGGGATGAATTACAAGACTGGACTGTGGCTGTTGATGACTACAAGCTGTTCAGAAGGGGCAGAAGAGGAAGAAGAGGTAAAGGGGTTGCCCTCTACATCAAGAAAGTGATAGAGTGCAGAGATGTTTCTGAATAATGACCAGGTTGAAATTAATAATTAGACAMTGGGCATCAAAGGCAAAATGATTGCTTAGAAGCACTAATTCCTGTTTCTTGCCATTCATGAATTCAGCAAACTCAATTTGGAAGTCCAACAGACAGATTTGTGGCATTTTTTCCCCCATAACTCCATTGACATCACAGTTGATAACGATTATTTTAATATCCAGTGGCATTTATTCAATTAAATGTTAACTTTCTCAGCAGGCTGCATGCTGTACAATATATCTGTCCTTAGGCAACAGATAAAGAAATCATGAAAGTCTAGACAGTTCCTGACTTCAATCTCTAACATCAATCTGAGAAAGTTTTTCTATATCCAAGACTGTAAAATGAAAGATAAAATACRAGGATTAAAGTTCAGAGGTGGCACTGATGATTTAAGATGAAATAGAAAAAGAGAAAGCAAAATATTAAAAAAAAATATCTGCAAATAGAGTATCTTGTTGCATTAACTATTCTTACTGATTTAAGGACTGGAAATGCAGTTTCTGCTCCATAAGGTGAAAACACTAAAGACTTAAATACCATTGATTCTGATTGTAATGTTCAGCTCATTTTTTGAGAAAARCACCATGAAATGAAAGAAACATCTTGAAAGATTGTTATTTARCCGGATGGCACAGAGACAATTTTCATACATACCTCTTTTCCTTGGTCCAGGTAACCTCATAGTCAGCCACATATATAATTAAATATAATTATTAGTTTCATACAAGCACTTGTGGAAAAACACAGCCGTGCTTGTGACAAACATTTGAGATAAACTGGGTTTATTTGTTTTATTCTTATAGACATAACAATGCAAATTCAAGAAGATTGTAATATTTAGATACCATTTTTTAACATTGGACATTTTTAATATTAGAATCCACTGATTTATGAAGAAAATAGTATCTAACTATAGGTTTTATCTTTCTTCTCTCCTCTTTGTGCACTGGTGTTTCATTTTCAGCTTTTCCTTCCTCCTACCCTGATCAATAGAAGGCTATGACACCATTAAACTCTATCTTAACAGTACCTTCTTCTTTAACACCTGTTTTATACTTAATCTGCCTTAAATCTCTTTTGATATAATTTTTGGGMTCATGGTTCATCTGAATGAGGAAGAAAAAGGCAATGAAACAACACTTTTATACCCTTGAAAAAAAACGAAAACTTAGTGCACCTTAGAACTGACTAAAGCCCTGTCAAAATCACTTGGTGAAGARTACAAATGTCTGATATGGTACCAAATCACTGGTTAATTTTCAGGTCACAGAAGTGAATGGAGTGACCCTAATTAATGTCAAGGAATCAAGAATACCTCCATTCAGTTTCCAACACTTGCCCCAAAAATCTTATGACTGTATTTATGTRGCTTTGTATTCTATAATTTTAATTCAACATGCGAATGTACAAACTACTGCTGACCTTGCTGTTGGGTGTTTCTAAATGTTGACCCAGAATCTCAAGGCCAAAAGGGAACTGACCTTATGGAACTGAATGTCCAAGGATTTATTTTTGTCTAAGTATAATACTAAAATTTTAACACACAAAATTAAAACAAAATTAAAATTAAATCAACACAAGATTAGTCGAGCTGCAATAATATGAATATATTCCAAATTACTACAGAAAACTTTGTATAGAATCACTCTGAAATATGTCAACAAACATGTTAATATTMATGTTTAATAAGCATTATAACAATAGCAAGTTCAATTATTTGTCTTTTCCACTATCTCATATTCTTGTGATGTTAGATGTTACTGCCTAATTAGAACAACTACAGAGATAAGACTTTCCACTTGATACTCATTTACACATTCTAGTAATGTTAATTCATGTCAAGAGATAAATTCCTTTTATCCAAATTCAATTCCATGTGTTTGTGAAGACTCCTTATCAGTGGTTTAATATGCTTAATCAATTCCAAAAAGCACTCAGATGTCAAATAAATTTTTTAAGAAACCATATATATGCAGATAAACTGCAAAGGGTCTTTAATCCATATTTATCATTACAAACAGCTGTCTGATTATTATCTGAAAATCGTTCATTTACTCTAGCATAAATAGGATTTATGTGATGATGAACTCTGACTTTCAAACTCGGAAACTTCCATAATTCATAAGTTTTCTTCATGGTTTGTGTTTTTACTCACAGTACAAATTAACTTTAAATCTACTTTTTTGTCTAGGAGTGGTAAAATCYTCTAAGGGAATTTAAAAATCCTCCAAATTCTATGAAAGATTTTATCTAAAATCTTTAGAGTCTTTCTTTCTGGTTACTAYATAAAAAACTGTGGTTGCATAAGAAGGTTTGTCTTGACCAAMWGTTTTGGGGTTTTTTTCCCCAGTTCAAGAACTGGAGATACTACTAGGCACTATTTACATACACAAACACAAACATAAACACACACACAGACAACAGATTAAAAAAGAAAAAGCAGCCAGAACATAGACTGATGAGATCAAGGGGATAGTTGTATAAACACATTCAGTTGCTGACTATGTTTAATTAKTGAATTAATAATTCAATTCAAAAGTATTCTGTTTAATTTTGTCCACACAAACATAATGGCCTCCTAATACTGATTAAAACTAACATTGTAATATTTCTGAGAGACTTTGAGATAAARTGGTTTTCAGAATTTTTTCCTTTCTAAGCTGAAGTCCTATGTGTCTTTGAAAGAGTGGTGAATGTCAYCAAATGGCATTTTTCTATACATTTTCATCCTAGTTATAGCACTGTCATCTTTAATTCAGGATTTGGATTATCAGTGATCTCAGAATATCTGGGTAAATTTTTCCACTGCAGACTAAAGAGATCTATGATTTTGATAAATTTAAACAGATCTTCAATCTGTTCTTTTTGACAGTACATTAGAGAACRCATTAAACAGAAAGGTGCCATCAGGTAGTTATAAGACACTATTTCATAAAAACTCTAAAAAATCCTCCTGTATCTATTTTATAAAGCAGATAGTAAAAYCAAGTAAAATAATATTTTAAAGAATATGCTTGGTTGTGGACATCTTTGATATATTGTAGGGTAAGGTTATAATTTATTTATTGTAGGGTAAGTTTATAATTTATCTGTGTAATGTAAAATRTAATGTCTAATGYAAATTACCAAATAGTGACATATTCMCTCCAGTTTTGTATATCACAGCAGGGAAAATTAAAATATTCCTGAAATTAAAGACTGGACAGGAAGAGCAAAGGGTACTTAATTCTTCTTCCTGCACTGTTCTAAGATTAAGGATTTTTAAAACAGTGCCAATAAGTCTGCCTTTCACTGAAGACGACAGTTATTTTTATGACTGTTATTTCTATCCACTCTTTCTGTGTGTATCCTCCACCCACACAAACAGGTATGTGTGTAAACACACACATAGACAATAAATATGAGGAGGCACACTCGTTGTAACTCAATTATCATAGCTCCAAGGAAGAGAACTGCGATAATGTTGATTACACCAATTTGTTTGGACAGTGACAACAAAATATAAAATTTTACAGGCACTTCTAATCTAAATAGGCCACAATTTAAGATAAATAACATAATGTTTAAAATTGTGGCATCCTCTGGACCATTGTGAATATTAATCTACATGTTCATGCAACTTTAGCCAAAGTKGAAGCCGTAACTATAGTTATTATTTTTTCCTATCAAAAAGACAGTGGGGAATCACCTTAARTATATTTTTCTGTTTGTAAGAACTTTTCTTTAAATCATTCTGTATTTTTRAAACCCTGTCAAAACAGAGSTTTTTTATCTAYTCATTGAGAGAAATTTAATACGAATGTTGACAGTATCTGTCATTTTAAAGGAAAAACTGGACAAAATTCTAAGCGGTTAAGCTTAGTGAATAAAATAATTTATTTKATGAAAATAGATTTCAGGACATATTTCTACGTTGCAGCCTTACAATAAATACCTTCAATGCTCCTGAATTAAGGGGAAAGCATAATTATTTTCCGGCATTTTAGTCCAATCACTGCCAGAAAATAACCATACAATGGCAAGAGAATAATCAGTAAAACTTTTAATTTTTTTTTCAGTTAAAGCTTAGGATCAAATGGTTCTTCCTAACTCAGAGACATTTCCATGTTTTTGTTTTTCAGTAAGACAAAATTTGTTTTTAATCTCATTGAAATTCTCAACCGTAAGAAGGTTTATTAGAAAAAATAAGGAATAAGGTCATTCTGTCCTYTCCTTAAAGAAGATTAAATAGGTACTATATAAAAACATTAGAGATGAGATTACCTTGAGATTCACTAAGGAACTTYAGACATCCCACAACAAATTTTCTCCAGAACTATGTAGATAATAAACAAACAGGATGGGTCTGCTCTTCTGAATAAAAGAACAGCAAGATGTATCACTGAATCCAAACTTAATTCACAAGGACATTTTCCTTTTCAAATACTGTTGAAATTGAGCATGCAATTTAAAAAGCCTCATACCAGTAATGAAAAGTGGGCTGCTTATTCACAATAACTATGACAACCAAARTACACTTTTGGTAATATTGAAATAATTCTGTACATAAACATATTTAAAAACTTGTTCATATATAAAACACATTAAGCAAAGAAAAAATGGTTATTTTTACTCTGAGTGCTGAGGATAAATGAAGAAAGCTTTGGGTATATATAGCATTCTACTGCTGGGAATGTAATATAAAGTTAATAATTAATGCTCACCATCTCTTAGCTTTCATCCTGTTTTTGCAGGTAAACAGTCAATTCATTGCATCATCACTGACAAGATCATTAAGTCAGAGCATCATTTATGTTTGGTAGCTATCCTGAATTCCAGTTAATATGTGGATGAACAGCAGAGGGTGTTTTTTAAAAAAACGGTAATTGCTTCATAAATATGTTATGAATAAATACAGTAGCTTGATTTTGCAGGTGAGGAAAGCAAAATGCAATTTTTTCACACACACGGCTGTTTGGGCCCTGCTAAAACGCCTGAGTTAGGAGAGAGTTTTCACTGAGGGAGTAACAATGCACTGCACGTAGAAGTAGCAGCRTGGAGTGCCACTGTACATCCAGAAACTCGGGGTCCCAGTTGCCTTTCCTACTCCTTAARCAAGTGTCCTGGCATCAGAAAGAGACATGCAGATCTACATATCGTCTCTATGTAAAGGCAGCACACAGGGGCCCACTGTTAAACACAGACACATGGGCATGATTGCCCATCTGTTTGAGAMTATCCCTCCTCTTCAGGCTTTTCCTTCTCTTTGCATTTACTTCAAGAGACAGAGGAGTAATGTAGGCTCTAATTTGGGCACATCACTTAGGTGCCTGGGCTATATGAGAACAATCTTGTCAGAATTGACTTGTGAAGGACATACACAGAATTAAGTTTGTGCTGCTGACTTCAGGAAAGGTCTTGGACTCTCTCACAGATGCTGAAACTGCTTATGACTCAGCTCTGGGTCAGAGCCAAGTACTCATCTACAATGCTCCAGTTTCCAGGGAAATGAAAGATGAACTCARAGGCTAACTCTTTGAATTTACAAGRYACATCATCTAAAATAAAAGTGAAGACGACTATAGTGAATCACWGCAGAATTATATATCCTGACTTCTGGCTGTTTTCTTTCCCCTTGAACAAGTTGTATCTATTTAAATAGTATTAAGAAGGGAAACATGTAAATAGTTTCTCTTTCTCTTTCCTAAAGAGAAAGAAGACTACCAGTTCTTGAACATATTTTTATATGTTCCATATAGACTATATAAATGAACATACTTAAGGTGTGTTTTTAAGTAGCTCAATATTGAAAGCCCCTTATTAAAAAAAAAAAGTCTTAGGTCATGTTCCTGATGGATACATGGAATTTTTGTTTTATGAGATGTTTTTTCCATATTTCATAGTTTATGCAAAATGATTGTTAAACATTAAAAAAGGAAAAAAAGGAATACAGGAAAACAATATAGCTTAATCTTGGCACATCATTATCCAGATCAAATTCCAGACAGTGCTGAGCCTGTGCTTGCAGGCAAAATGTAGGGATAATATTAAGCTTTGTAAGACCTGCCTTATAAGAACAGCCTCAAGAAAGAATTGCAGTTGCAGGATTCTCAGTCCTATACCTACTATTTTTCAAAAGTTACAGTCAAAGGTTGATATAAAACKTCAGTATATCCCAGTTTGAGGATGGATTGCTACAGTATCTTTATCTTTTTTGTCACTCTAGGTCCTTGAGTAAACCAACATTTATTATTCAAGTGTTGCACTGCCATTTCTTCTTTAGAGGGCACATTCTCCCTGGACCAACTTATTTTATAAAAACAAAATAAACCTCATGAAACAGAAATTTTGAACATTTTATCCTTCATTAACTACRGTATCTTTTCATATACAGCTTATTCTAAGGTGTGCATTTTATTTGGTTGGTTTGTTCTTTGTCAATAGCTCATCATAATTGCACTGCTAAAGCCTCTAATCCATATATTTTTATGTCAGCATGTCATTACAGAATGTAATATATATGATAATGGTGCAAAGCATGACTAGTAAGCTCCTTCTTGTCATCAAATTCGAGATACTACCAAGCCATCCACCACTGTTTTGTTGCAGAAAGATTATCCAAATGCTGGAGGGACTAGTACTTAACACATCTGAGTCATAGAAAAACCTCTTACTGTTTCCTTTTGGTTCCTTKAGGTGGTTGAAGCTACATTTACCAAATGCTTTTTTCCATGTGTCTCACCTTTCTTATCTCAGAACCCCAGAGTATAACTTAGCATAACATTTAAAAGTGATTTATGTGCTTAGGAGTCYGAATCTCRGAGGAAAATAATGATCCTAGGATCATAAATTATYTGGCCTTTTGAAAACCTAAATTCTTGCCTCCTCTGGGTAGAGAGAGTAAGGACATAGCCTTAGTCTTATGTAACTAGAGAATTTATAGGCATCTTATAGAAGAAGAGATATTTTCCCACTTAGTCCTACCATAGCTGTGAAGCAAGCAATCAGCAAAGTAAAGGAACCATATTTTTGCCCCTACGTCATGTCAGCCAAGGGGAACTGAGTCATCACCACAGGAGACTAAACTTATCATAGCCTTTCATATTGGCACAACTACACAGAACATTTACTCATTAACTTTAAAAAATGGARAACCRCCTTGCTAGATGAGCTAAATGTATCCACTCTTTCATATCACCTGGGAACTGACATGATGTTTTTCAAAGGTAAATCTTATCACTTTGAAGARTGGATAGCCTAGAACCAGCAGCTCATACTGTATTTCACAGCTTCATGTTTTTTGAAAGTTTGATGTGGACTACTACCATCATTGCAACATCCTTCTTTTCTCTTGTTATTGACACTTTGAGATTCAGAGTAGTTGTCATCTACTTCTAATTTTAAAAGGCCCTTTATTTTGCAATCTTTAAAAAAAATCTTCCCTGTGAGCTTAGTCTTGTGCAAATCAAAAGCGAAAAATGACAAAATGAATATTGAAAATATAAACAATGTTTAATAAACTCATCTGTTGCTTCCTGTTGACTCCAAAACTAGTTTCATTTTTCTCTCACTTTGCGCTTTAAAAATTGTTCAGATCTGATGGTTACAAAATAGCATTTACACCATCATCTTACCTCTGACTTTCATATTACAATTTCTAGCACCCTCGATAATTCCTATTCAGGGACCTCCACTGACTCAAGTTATGTCTCTTGATCATCTGCAGTCCTGAATCAAGACTAATTAATTAATAATTAATATGTGACACTTTGGCTTCACAGCAAGAAATGGAAATAGGAAATCAAAAATACTCTTTGCTCTTCATCTGAAGGGAGTTATTCAGATATTGATCAGCTGTCAGATATGCAATAATCAGCAGAGTATGGGGACAAGCTTAAGCCTCTTTATTTCAGTTGTCCACTGAACCCTTCTCTAAGATGATCTGGATAGAAACASTTTGTGCTTTTTAATCTGAAAACAATATTCCACATAATTGGAATTACATTATCTCCAATGACCACTTTTATATTAAATTCAGCCAATGTGCCCTGTTTTAGATATATATATATATATATAATATTAATTTCATGACCAAAAAGTTTTAATGACAAGGCATATTTTTATAAAAAAAAATATTTCTAACTTTCCCCATTTAACTTCACGCTGATGCAGTAATGCTTTTAAGAAAGAGATTTTATTAAGATAGGAGTCAATGAAAACCACCTACCACATTTCACTGAATGTCTTACTGGAGAATTGTGCTTGATATATTATAAATAGGAGGGGTTTTTTTATGGTTAGAAGTTTACAAATGAAGTTTCTTTATGCTGAAATATTCATTATTTAGATCCATAAAAGTACTCCCCTGCTCTTTCCATGGCTTCACAGGAACTAAACTAAAGTCATCATTTAGGCATCAGCAGTATTGGAAACATGAGAAAGCTAACTTTCTAAAGAATTAGAATTCTCCATTTAAGGAGTAATTTTGGGTGTTATACATCCCTTGGTATTATTGAAAGAAAACAAGCTAGTGGAAAGAAATACAAAATATCAGAGAGATTCATGGGTCTGCAGAAAAATTTGACTTGATTACATTTCATATAGATAGATTGGGATCATCCAGTATGTGATGTATGGTTTGYATGTCCTCTGGCCTATATCAACACAAAAGGTTTAAAATAAAAATATTAAAAACTGTTCAAACCATCTTATTTCAGGTGAAAACTCCCTCAAAACAACAGGATCTCAGTAGTTTACCAGTATGGGGAAAAAAAAAATCCAGATTTTAAGAAATTAAGATAATAAAGGTTATTTTGAGCACTGTTTAAAATCTGTTYAGTTGTTCAGTTCTTTTTCCTCTCTATGGAAAATTTGAATAAAATTTTTGTGTGTAAACTATAGATAAGTACCAGTAAATTCAACCAGGAAGCCTAAAAATATTATTCTGTATGAAGGCTTCTATTATAGGTTCAGCATATAATATCAGACATATATATCAGACACAAGTTATTTAAGTTTTAAATATTATGCTAAATATTTTAATTATTTCCAGGTTTTATTTTATTTTTTAGGAAATACATGTTGGGTTACAAGGAACTCTGACTCACAGATAAATCTGATAGTTGAACACAATGCCTTCTGAATGAACACATTCTGAACAAGCACAGAGAAAGAACAAAGCGTATTTTGCCACGGATAATTTAACTTGTATTAACACTTGACTTCAAGAAAGGAATGAACTCCAGCACATTCGCTGGATTTCATGCTCWGTGCTCTGCTCTCAATTAGCCCTCAGTTCTCTGAATCAGAGTGCACAGGTCCCCAAATATGTCAATCACACCATGCTCCTTATTCAGGATTTGTCAAAAAACCCAAACCTTGTCTGTACTCTCACTTAGACAAATAATTTTATCCTAGATTTATGCATATTGATTTCAAAAAACATTCTGGATGCTTCTAAGAAATCTATATTCAAGGGGAAAAAATCCCTGAGACTGAATAATGTTACCCAAATAAAATATTAACCAAACTTCATACTACCTTCTGAAAAAAAGTGGAATGTCTTGCAGCATCCTAAAACACATAGATGCCAAAAGTGTGTTCCAAAAGAGACATAACCTGGGCTCCCAGGCAGCTTCATCTGCTCTCTGACCATTCTGGGTTGATGKTTGCTAGTGATTACACACTCACCTACACAGCTGCACTTGCTCCAATAACTGGCAGCACGGGCACATGGATCTCCATGACACAAAGGTCCCACTCCAGCTGCTGGCACATTAGTGCACTCTGCTGTCTCCAGCTCCTGGCACTGTGTCMCCATGGCCTGCTGATGTGAGGGCTGATTGTAGGAGCTGACATTCAGACTCTGTYCTTCATTTTCCTCTCAACACTGAAGGAGAGTCCATCCACTGCAAAAGGAGTCAGAAATAGCATTGTATAAGTCAGGGCAGACTGTGCTAATGACCTGCYAAGCATTTCCTGACAAACAGCCATGGGTTTACATGGAATCCACCCTTTTATCACCTTGTTGCTCCTCGTTMCTTTTTTTGGTCTTATACGAAGAAACAACTTCCCTCCCTTTCCCAACCTTCGCTTCTTTTTTCCAAGCATCCCACAGTGAATCTTGCCCTATCCCAAAATGCTTTTCCCCTGCATCCCATAATRTATCCMATGCGTCTAGGCAGTAACCCCTCCTCAGGCCCAAAGGTACTCTGAAAACTGGTTCTTGACTCTTCCTGATTGGTGTCACCTGGGCCAGAGCCTGGGAGTGTGCATGTGAATTTATAAACACTGACATGCAAATTTCTCAGCTCCAGCCAGTGTCTTTGAAACAATAGTTACAGACAGATGGAAATTTAGAAAGAACTTACAAGAGAGAATGAACTCATCCTGATACAGAACTCTGCTTCTTTGTCATTTTAACTAAAGAAAATAGAGTGCGGCATGGAGCAGCAGGAAATAAATTTTTAATCTGAAAGCTGATGATCAATATTACTTTCCACATCTGAGAAGCTGAAGGCTGAAGGGCAAGGTTTTCCCTCTGGATGACCAGAGCATCCATACTACCAGTGTGACCCACCATTACCTGTCTTTTGGTAATATAATGTATTTTTTTTTTTTTGTTGCATTTGAATATGTGTTTTATGGCTACAAGACAGCCTAGTCTTTGCTCTATAGATCCCATGGATAATAAGCAACGGGATTCATTACTTCTGGGACTCATGCAAACTGTTCCCCCAGATCCATGCTACAGTACGTTTGAAAATCATTCCACATATCCAAATGTTAATTTTAATAGTACTTCATTTTTTCTTCAGATAACCTACAACACAACGGTCTGTGCAAGAATGTGCTCCATTGATATAACTAGGGGAATAATATATGTGACCCAAAGGCTTTTTGTTCCCTGCAGCAGTTCTCCTGGTAATATCCCTGCAGTAATTATGAAGAATATACAATGATGTGCAGAGATACTCTTTCCTCTGACACCCAGGGGAATTCTACAGGGACATGTCCTTGGACTTTCAACTAGATTGATGTCCTACAGCTCTTTTTTTTAGCATGGTGTATGTGGATAATTTTTTATTCTAATGTCTGTGGAGCTCTTCAGAAGTGATGCCCTTGAACCCCTGCCAAAGGGATTCCCTGAGGGCCTTGTGTTAGACAAGCACAGTTTGTCCCAAATCTTTCAGAAAAATGAGTTTATCACTGTTGGAGGTTTCTAAGAGGGTGATGACTCCTGCACTGTTATTTGCTTGGGATTTTAGAGTGACAAAGCCTGTGAGAATATTCYGTGTTGTTGTTTTGTCACTTCTATTAGTTGCATTAATAAAGGTTTTCCCCTTGTCATTCTCCAGCACTTTCACTAACTATTCTTCTCATTTAGATATGCTCTAGTGTATTCCAAGTTTGATGTGACAATCTTATCCAAGACTACTTTGTATTAGCTGCATGTAGGCAACAAAGCAATGATGTTTCAAAGGTATCTGACAATATGTAACTCTGGAAATGCACCAGTGCTGGTGTGATGGAAGTCACGGAGAACAATTTACAAGTCAGAATCAAATTAAATCAGGGGAGATRTGTGGGAGATTTGTTGGGCCAAAAAATCTCATCACTTTATAGCTGGATGCAGAACCATAGTGGAAAAAGTGAGAAGCACATATTGTTCTTTCCACGCTATGCAGAATAAAAATTAAAAAAAAAAAAAAATTGTGAGGAGTTGAGGTGATTAGAGATTGTGTTTCGATTTTTCTTTTCAAAATGCTTTATATGCTAACACTCAGAGGAAATTCTGCAGCTACTCTGTCAAAGARCTGGAGGAAAAAGTAGACAATGAACCTTCTAGGATAAGACAATATGGATCATAAAYACTTTGCCTGAATTACTATTTGATAGTCCTTTGACTTCTTGCAATCTTACTAAAATATATTGCACACAGATATACATGCTTCTTAAATTAATAAACTCCTAGTTTTCCTTAAAGGAAGTAAAATCTTAACCTCTCTATTCTCCACCTAAAGCCACAAATATCACTGATTCATTCAGAAAATTCCTATTAATGTCTGAAATAGCTTTCCATACTCTTTCTGTACTATAGCCCATTGAATRCAACTTGATTTAAATCAGTCTGTAAGGACTTCTGTTTTCATCTGCCTGAAGGATTTTCATTAAAGATAGARGTAATTAGGCTGTCTAATACAAAARWAATTATACAGAGTTCTTCTCTCTTGCCTGTCCAGGRCATATGTGTTCTAGTCTTTTCTCCAGGCCATTCTACCCATTCTTCTTCTTGTTAGTCTATTAATGTATGGACTGGGTAAATCCAAAGACTTGTAAGATTAGTGTAGATATATGACATGATTGAAATTCTCACATGCTCACAGGCTCTCATGGRAATATGATCATGTGGAAATTTTATTTCAGAGCCACTAAAAAATGACCTAGTTTAAAAAYCATATGCAACAAATGTAGCATTAGTTAGAGCACTCAAAGTATCTGAGATGAAAGATTTAAAAAATATGAATGTTTTAAGTTTTACATTATGAAATTTAGCAAGGAATGTTTTAGTGGAAACAATATTGCAGTACTGGCAAAACAGCAATGTGGTAAAATATTAATAATAATAATACTTTTGYTTCTAAAACTTGTTATAAATTTCATTTGAAGATATTCACTCTTTTAACAGGAAAAAACCCAATTGTGGGTAAATATAAACAGACATACACACAAAACTGAAATATCTTAACAATAGGTTGATTCATACCTACTAACTGGCTTATGAAAATACTGTTTTCTTTTTGCTCCCAGGTTGATGGTTATTTCTTCAAAAGTAATAATGTTTTGAGCTTCTGAAATGGAAAAATCAACATGGTAMGGTTGTGAAGAGTTTCCTGTTGCCCTGGTGATTTACCATTTCATGCAATTTCAGCCTTTCTTTTACACAGTGCTATATTAATACTTGTGTATGAGCTATAGGGGAAGAAAAACATTCTTTGCAATATCATTGAAACAAGCAGTGTATAACAAAGTGCCACATGGGCTGCTGAAGGTGTAATGGTTGATGTCCTTTCACAAAAGTTGCTAACATTAAAACTCATAATATKCCTTGAAATGCAAAGTAGATGTGTACATAAATTAAACAGTCTGCCTTCCTTCTGTTGAGTTTAAAAAAAGGGGTAAARAAATCCTGATAATAAAGGAAAATTATTAGTTTTCCTTTACCCTGATAATTCTCATAATCATGATCCACAAATAGTCATGATAGCTTTGCAAGAGTATTATCAATCCACGTGACCCAACACACCATTACATATTTCCACAATGCAATACAGCCAGTAARCCCACACTAATATTTAAAGACATAGATTTTTTTTAGGTCATTATGTAGCTATGTCAAGACTCACACAGTGACACAAAATTAGTATGTCACTGCTGGGAAGCCTTCCCAGCATGGTTCCATAGCTGCTCTCTCTCCACGTGCTGTAGAAGCTGTTCTGCATGCAGGGAAGTCTTTGAGATTTCCTGTACTAGAGGAGAGGGATTCTTTACGACACTTGAGAGTTCCTTTCCTTGTTGCTATGTCAGTTTGTGTACTTTTCATGAAGCAGATGCAAGATAAAATTTACATGAAARTCCATGAGACTTGGGACCAGAACCCACATATATGTTTTAAGAAAAAGGTCTGCAGGCACTCCAGAGTGTGTTCTCTTTCAAGTTTATGTTTCAAAGGAATAGCAAAGCCTCAGATTTGTTTAGTAGTCACATCCATAACTATATCAGGGTCTGGACCTGAGCTGAACTTTGTCCCTGATGTTTTGAACTGAAAACATTTGAGTCTCACCACTTTGCAAGTGTTTCTTACAGCTACCTGTTATCAGCTGCATTCTGCGGCTTTGTATTTCAGCCACAGGCAAAATGTTCCTTCTAAACACTGTAACTAGGTTTATACTGTTATATTGTTAAATTGTTTCTAATTCTTCCCACACTCCTCGTAAGGAAGAAAGGYATCTCTACTATGAAACTTTATTTTGTAAATATAGGTTAAGAACTTTGCAATTATTTTTAGTTATAAAGTAAGCAGGTAATCAAGGCATACATGAACGTGCTTAGAATAAAAATACTATTTTTTCCTTGCTGATCTTGAAAAATGTGTTAAAGGTCAAGCTAAAATATTTTTGAATTGTTTTARCTTTAGTCATATTTTAGAGGCAAAAATTAAAAAAAAAAATATTAAATGTAACAATGCTTCCATGTAGTATTTTTCTTTATTGTAACTACCCCATAGCTTGAAGATATGAAGAACTGTATTGAATTTTAAAAATGTAAATTTTTTATTATATGCTGGAATTATGGAAATTTTTTTAAGAATTATTTTTTAACCTTTTGGGTTTTAGTTATTAAGTTAATGCAGTTTAATATTTATGAACTTTAAAAGGAAAATTTATTTTCATATGTTGGGCTGACCTTGAAATTTAAAGCACAGGGACATGACAAAAAGAAGTCAACACTCAAACAATATAAAGATGTTTTGCTTTATTACAAGGGGACCCTTATAATCACACCTTGTATATTGTGAATGACAACAATTTTTCATAAATTATGAAAATCTTTACATAATTTGATAAATTGGTAGAGTAACTTAACTATTCATTTAAAAAATATTGCCATAGTAGTTATCAGAGTTAAGAAATCAACAATACAAATAYCAGTGAAAACAGAGAACTATTGCACACAATCAAATACTATTTACACAAGCAGAAAGTGCACTTGGGGTTTTGTGCATGTGCACATATCCAAGCAACAATTCAGTTCACAGGGATGAAGTTCATGAAAATGTGGAATAACATTGAGGCTGGGRACATTGCTGTCTTTTCTTCTTTATTTCTTCTTTTCTTGTTTTGTTCTTTTTTGCCTTTTCCTCTGTTAAGGGATACCCTTGCAATAGGCTCCTATTACATTGGCAGAGTATCTTGGCAAGGGTTTACTAGTGCTGTCATAAAGATTTAGTTCGGCATGARGCAGAGCGAAGACTTTCTTTGTTTACCCAGAAGAAACTCCTGTGTGACTTCTTTCTGCCTAAGAAGAGTAAGACACTCTTTTTCTAAATTTTTAGTAAGTAGTTTCCCATAATGATGTCAATATAAATATCAAAGTTGCTCTATCACTACCACAAAGAAGCAAGTGAACCAGGAGCTAGTTGCCAGAAATTTCTGTGTCAAGGGATTTATTTGTTCAGTAAATAGTGCATTGCTTTCTTTTACCTRTAAGAATTTACACAGGCTTTAAAAGTCTAGCAGATTGTATAGACCTGCAATAGTGGAAGTTATAAAGGCAAAAGTATTTGTTGAATTATTCTGTGTCTGAAAATAATATCTCCAAGGTATTGTTTTTGTGTTTTTTTTCAGATAATGATGTTGCTATGGCATAGTGAAATATTAAAAGAAATATCTATATTCAACTAAACAAAAGCATAGTGGAGCTTTACTATATTTGGAGCGAAACTCCAAAATAGGTGTTTTGTTATATGTGCCTATAAGAGTGACATTCTGCTAGAAATCTTGTAAAAGATTTAGTGAAATCTTTTCATTTGTTTTTCTTTAAAAAAAAAAATGGAACATAACTATAGTAAYTGCATGTAAAACTGGTTTAGTCTAACATATACAGAAAAAAATTCCAAGACTCCCAAATGATACTTATCAGCCTGATACAGGTACRTATCATGGTATGTAAAGGTTTGTTCTTTTCTCATTGGTTTTGAATGAATCATTGTAGAACAGGAAATTTGTATTTATCAACTTTACTAGTATTGCTTGCTTTAAAGTAAAACAGTACAAAGCAGTGTCTGCAGAAGAAAGCCATAGAATTGTATTCTTGGAACATCAGTTCTTAGAGACTGAAAGAAAGGAAGAGGATGGGGAACAGTAACTTTTTTTTAACTTTTGAGAAACGGACTGCAAAAGCAATCAGATACTGTAGGAGAAGCTAGAAATTACAGATGTTCTTAGGATGAGGTGATCAAGAGGATTATATTATTTCTTGAGGCACCATAATATCTGGAGAGAGAGCATCTGCTCCCCAAAGCAAGCAGTATGGTTGTCCTTTTAAAATAACTTGGCAGTTACAGAGTCATTTCATTAAATCCATTATTTCTGACACTGAAGCACTTCCATAGCAGTTAAGGATTGCTAGAAAATGAAGTCAGTCTGGAAAGGTACAAGGTGGAAGCCCTCACCTGCAGTACAGAGCAGTGCAGCAGTTAAAGTGTAAGGGGGAACTCTGAGGTCAGAGTAAAATGTGAATCCTTTCCTGYGTGTTTGATAAGACCTGGAGTACTTTAAAATGGGTTTAGCAGTTATATTAATGTAAGCAAAACATATGGCCCTGAAATAARCCATTAGATTACACACATAAAGATTACAAGAGACCTCTGATTTCAAAGTATACATTTGATTTTAACTTCCACCCCCTCCACACCAATTATTTTTTTCTTAACCAGGGATCCCCATTCATAAAAGAGATCATTCACTCATCTCAGATCCATAGCTAAGGSAAGAAAACCAGAAAACATTCAGACCATAGAAGATCTCTCTTGTTCAGATCAATCTTTCCTGCAGGTCTTTCTGTCATCAAAAAGGCCTTTTGTCAGGACTGCACTTACGGTTTAATGCAGGAAATCTGATGAAAAAAATCAGACACTTGAAAGAATAAAGGGAWTAAAGAACAGCAGAAAGTATTGAAAATAATTTTGAAAGCTCACTTTGTAAACAAAATTACAAATGCACCTCTCTGGTGGATGACTTCAGGGGCTTCTAKCACAAAGAACAACAAATTCAGCTGGCTTGTTAGAACAGTGCCAGAATCCCASTATTATATATCCCAGGTAGAAGAGGGAGATTGACTGACATGTAGAGCAGCAAGACACAGGGGGAAACAAATATTCTGCATTGTCCTTGATATATTCCAAATCCCCAATGTTCTGGTTAAGTGAACTCTAGCTGAGATGAGAATGAAACAAATCCTGACAATTCTTACTATTGCTAAAATAGTTAATATCTTAGTAGGTGACTGAAAACCAGGCTGTTCTGGTYAGTGAAAAAGTTTAGGGCATGATATACRACTTAAAGACACTTCCCTTGTCTTCATATATCTATATATGCATATATATGCATACAAATATACTATGATATTTSATAATGTCTWRTGCTAYTGTACACTGCTCCTCATTTATGACCATCAGAAAACATTATTTCATTTTGCAAAGAGGTTTAAACAAAAAAGGAAAGAAAGCTCCCAGAAAACTTTCTTTGAAGAARTGGTAGTAAAAGAGAGTGCTTCGAGCAAAAAGAAATGCTGCAACCACTCTTACTCAGACACTCCTGCATTTTGAGGTAAAAAAGATCAAGAATTCTTCTGTGGTATTCCAAGGAAATTTTCTTCCTGTACTTTCTTTTTGAGAAACAAARTCACTCTTTCCATATCTCTTTCTAAGTGAACAAGATCTTTTGCTCACCTGCCCAACACTAGAGAGCTCCTGAGACCATCGCATTATTGATGAAGATGTTGCAGACCTTCTCACAGCTATGCCCTCTTCTTCAGAATTATTTCACAGCAATCTCTCCTTTGGGTGTAGTTGTTGTTTCAGTTCAACCATTTCTTTCTAGAAATCCTCAGAAATCTCAAGATTGCTTTCTATTACATGAGAAAAGATAATTATAAAAAAAGCAAGAAAGAAAAAAAAAAGAAAATCAATCAACAAAAAAACCCTACAAACCACGAATTAACCGAATTTCTTACACCGCGAGCGGCAAATTAATGCTTTTGCCAGAAATATATGATCAAGCTCTCCATGCAAAAATATAAGCTCTTGCATAATCTGGCTTTTGGAAAATATGCAGGACATTATTATAAACTACTGATAAAATGACATATATTTAAGGCTCTATGAAAAATAAAAAACCTGAAGTTTCCCATAGCTCAGTTTTTTCTCTTTAGCATCAGGTTTTAGGCACAGTTGATTTTTTCTGCATCTGACCATAAACACTAGTAATCACTGGAGTACCAGCCATGAGGAAAAGGACAAGATTTACACAACATTTTTCTCAGATACTGACCTATGGATGGTGAATTGACTTTCAAAGCAATGATCACTCATCCTCACCTCTTTCCAGGACTGTTTCAAAACTTTCAAGGTTTCCATTTATTTTTAACATCAAATCAACATGCATTGCAAGTTGCCTAGCAGAAAGAARCAATCAGTGTCTGTGTGCCACCACGATAAAATCCGTGTAAACATCTATAGTAAACATATGAATGGGAAAAAAAAAAAAAAGATATTTTTATGCAAATGATTCCTTATTTCAGAAACAAGCTTCTCTTCCAGGAGAATTTGCATCTATTTTTGCTGAATAACAGCAGTCAATATTTTACGGCAAGGCTACATGTCTGTATTCAGGTGGATGCTTTAAGGGCTCCAAGGAGAAAAATATACCACTTCTTGGGAAGCCATACACTGGTATTTTTGGGTGGTTGCATGTCTGAATGAAATATGTGATTAAAAATTACCTTTTTTTTTTCTTTTTTTTCATCATTACTATCTACTACTATGACTACATGGATTTTATTTATCTTTTATTTTAATTTTTTTTTTTTTTTTTTTCATCATTAGTATCTTCCTGCTATGACCACATGGATTTTATTTATCTTTTATTTTAATCCTTACATTCCCATAGTCTTCCCTCTAATTTTAATGTATTCTTGCATCTGCAGAGATCACAGAAGAATAAGCTGCCAGTAGAGTAACCAACTCACTTTTGGTTTTTTTTTTACAAAAGAGCTTAAAAATGAAGGAAATTATGACAGTTCTTATGATGTGTTAGCATAATGAAAAGAATATAAAAATAAACAACTCCCACACACTAGTATGATGATGACTCAAACCATGCATATGAGAGTTTGCATATTAAATAAACWATTTTAAATAAAAATAATATCTTTATTAATCTAAATTTAAAAATTTACAAGTGCTTGTCTATATACAAAATACCAAATAGAGTTGCATTTCTTTTTAAGATGCTGAGTGAAATGAGAGCTAGGAAAGCAGGAAATTAATTCTTAATGCATTTTTTAACTTGTTCAACTCACCTTTCATATGGAGAGATGGTTTGAATTCTTATCTGAGTTCTGTTACCTGTGCTCTCTTGAGCATCTTCTCAGACAGCAACTTATTAACAGTTATGCTAAACACCCTAGGAAGACTGACAGAAAATGTACCAACTACCATTGAGAAAAAATTATTTTCGTACATCTTCTAATACCTCTATTCTCTGCCTCCATCTACTGGAGAATTCTTAACARCTAACAGACTCTGAAGGTTTTTCTAATTCTTCCTCATTGTATCTGTTATTTTCAAGGAAAGTTAAACCCCAGTTTAGGGGAAAAAAGACTCAAAAATAACATTTTAAGCATAATCATTAGCTCAATCATTTCTATTTGGATATGACAATTCTTATAAACATTTACAGCTTTTAAAAATATAGTGACCTAAATTAATTAATAATATTTTTGTTTCAAAAAAGACAAGCAAACGAGAAAGGGTAAAAATGACCCTTCTGGTCTGAACCACAATGTATAATGCAGCCATGCTGAGAGATGCCAATACACAGRCAAAGCTAAGCCCCTCACAACCTATCTTTTGCTTTGTGTCATTTGAAACTCAGGTTTTGTTTCCAAAGAAGTCCAAGTGAGCATGTTTGCAACCAGCTCCCTTAACAAAGCCCAGCAGCATCACTTTCAGCATAAAACACAGCATTCACAGCCACCTTGACTTAGTACTATTGTTGGAAAAGTATTACATGTCTTCCTAAAGTTCAGACTGCAAGCCCACACCCTCTGTTTTCCAAGCAGGGCTCCTAGATGAGCAGGACACAAGTACTTTGGATGAAGAAGGGTTGATACGTTGATACCCCAATTGTTATTATTCCAATTGTGATTACCTCCTGCTGAGATTGAATAACTGTTTCTGAAAGGAAATCCAGGCTCAGAGAATTAGAAAGAAATATGGAAAAACATGGGAAAAGAAAAAAAAATTGAGAGTCTCTATAAAAAATGAATAAGGGTTTTCTTTTTAAGACCCATGAAATAAGTGACTTCTATAGTATGAAGCATATGAGAGCAAGTAAAAAAAGTTGTCATTTTTCTTAGAAGAAAAAACAATGTCAGTAGTTTAGCTGAGTTTATTTCATTATATAATATAGAAAAAAACACCTTTAATTGCAAAAAACTTAAGGAATAACCACTGAATAATTGTTGATACTGCTATGGTTTACATTTTTGCTTACAAAAAATTCAAAGAAATAAAAGCAYATTAAATTATGTAGGAAATAGAAGCATATTAACCAGGTCACATTCCAATTACTCAGAGGTTACTTAATTAGCAGAACCTTATGGAACTGTGTTCTAGTTTAAGGCAAATTTGGGAGGAAACCTCCCCAGTGGAGGTCCCTCTGGGAAGCAAACCAAAATGGCCCCTCCCCCTATTGGTTTGGGAAAAAAATCTCCTTAGAGATGAGTGGGAAAAAACTATATATTTAACAAAGTACTTGCAAACATAGAAATTAATAATATGAAACAATAAAACCTGGCAAAATTGAGAAAGTCCTTGCCGTGGGAGTTCAGCTTACTCAGCCTTTTATCAGTCCCTCTGGCACTGGAAAATGCCAGCCTGGGCCCAGTGGCCCATTGGTGTGGACTCCCGGTGCTCTCGCTCTCATGGGTCTTTCAGTCCAAGAGCAGGTTTAAACAGTCCCAAGAAAAAGAAAAAAAAAACAAAAACCAACCAAACAAACAAAAAAACAGTCCAGGGAACTTCTCTGCCTTAGCTAGCCAAAACTAACTAAAAGCAAAGGAGATCTCTGACCTGCTGCCTGTATGTGTGTATGTGCTTCAGACGAACAGTCCAGGAGCTGGAATGTGGAGGAGTGAGCTGCTTTTCTGAAAACAAACTCTGCGGTTCTCTTTTCTCCCCCTTCGCTCTCAGAACCAGTCTTAAAGCTACAGAACACAATATCTAACACAGACAGAACAGATGATTTGGGGATACAAGCATCATAAAGTCACCATATGACAAACTGTCAACATGTAGAAATATTATGTTCTAATTAAAGAGCTGATGGAAGAATCTAGGAAAAACTGTCATATAGAAGTATCAAAATAATGTGTGCATTACTTTCAAAGTTTTGTTTTGTTTTGTTTTTTTCCCTTCTTTTCAGGTAACTTACTAATTGTAGGTTCCACTGCATATCCTAGAGGCCTGAACCTCCAAATTTCCAGACCAAGTGCTTAATCTTAGCACTGGGAACCACTGACTGACCTGATTTCCAAAATCCAGTTGTAAAAGAAGGTTAGAAGCTGGTGTGCCTGAAGTTTCTCTCAGATAMTGATTAAGATGTTGCTAGAATATCTACTTGGGGCTTAGCAGTTGCTCAAACTTTGGAAGTACAGCTATAACTTATCACTATTTCCATTAGAAAATTTGGTTTTAGTCCCCATTGTTAGGGTTAGTCACTTTATACCAGCACATAGGGATGTGGAATATGTCCTAATATTTATCACCCACTTTTTTCCCCTATTCTTTGTTAAAAAACAAGTTTTCAAAAGACCCATTTGAGCAATCCTCCAAAAGGAGTGTCAAATGCAACAGCAACAGGCARTAACAACCACAATTTGCTCCTATCCTTTTGTCTGCAGATGCTGTTTTCTTGTATTAACAAGTACTGCAATTCCTTCACAAATCACTGTGGTCATCTATTGACTCATASTCCTCTAAGCCTACAGTCACTGCCATCAATGTACAAAGGCAGAGTGAAGTAAACATCATCAAAGTATAAAAAAACAAGAACAGAGGCCATCCTGTTCTCCTCTCCTTCCAAACCGTCAGCTTTGATTTGAATCTGAAAGCTATTTAGGAGAAAACATTTTTCCTCCTTGACAGGCTAGAAAGTATTTTGTGTGACTCATGTTTTTTTGGGTGACAAGACACTTTTGAGATGYTTCTGAAGAGCCGATTAATATAATTGGAGATTTCCCTCTTGGTATAAATGGCTGAGGAAGTTTGAACTRGATTTATGTTGCTTTTTGAAGGCAGTGTGACAGTTTACTTCCCCTCTCTTTCTTCTTTATTGGTCTTTTTAAATGGAAATGCTGAGAAAGCAAGAGCATAATTCAGCAATTCACAAGTCATGGCATACAAATATACTGTGTTCTGTCTTACCAAGTATATAGAGGACTTAGGAGTTCAATTGGAGGGATCCAAAGTCGTCAACCTTAACAAGCATTTACTGAGTCTGAAAATATATTTGGTTCTTACAACAGATGTCATTGTGTGTTATTCTATCAAATGGAAAAAAAAAATCAACTGAACAAAAAACCACAACTAAATCAATCGACCAAAACAAAAAAACAAACAAAAAAATCCCCTACACCCACCACTCAACCAAACAAGCAACCAACCAAAAAAAAAAACCAGTAAAAAATAATAGTAAAACTTTAATTCATCTGCAGAAAAGACGAGAGGTAAAAGACATTTCTTTAATTATGYCATTTAAAAAATTACATGCAAATTAATTAAATTATGTGTAAATATTCCTGTATGGTTATTTAGGGACCTGAGAGCATTAGAGACCAGAAAGAAATATTTCTCCTAACACACAAGGACTGAGAATCTGAAATTTAGATTTCATTTAAACGAAAAAGTTCTTCCAGGAGCTTAACTTGTATACTGTAATAAAGTTATTTAATGATTTGGTTTACCAGTTCAGAAGAATAATAATGAWCCTTGTTTTTTGTACTGTCCCTCATTCCCTTTTTAATTGCTGCCATAATTTAACAAGATGTTATGCTGTCAGAATTTAATTAAGTCTCTCAAGAATGCCATCTGGTGGAGTTAAAACTAAATCATCTRGAGCTCATACCTTTGCATCTTAGCTCATGCCTTACACTGTACATGAGTGCAGGCAGTATGGGGAACAAATAGGAGAAACTGGAGATATGTGTGCAGTTACAGGGCTTCGATCTCATTGTGATTATGGAGATGTGGTAGGATAACTCTCCTGACTGGAATGTTTTAGAAGTCTGTTGGTTGAAGACATGGTTGCAGYCTGGATCTGTTTTGTTTGGTGGAAGACCACAGAACACAAAACTCAATGGGTTAATATACATTCAGGTTCAGGTGGGAACACCCAGATACCTCCCCTGATGGAGAGAGTTGAACACTGTCTGATGTAACACTGTGGATCATATGCATATGAAAAATAGTTTGAGATTGTCAGAGTCAGTCCGAGATCCCTCATTTGCCTCACAACTGTCTACAAAGGGTCTCAAAGCTGAGACCCCAAACACCGAGATTCTAACTTGACCAGGGGGGAGGAAAGGCCTGCCAGAACTTGCAGGTATGTGCTTACTGGACCAAAGACTGGGAACAACGGACTGGGCTGATGCTTGCTCTGGTTTGTTCAGTTCCTGCTGTATGGGTTGGAACGACCCTAACTACTGTACTGCCCACACCATGGACCGTGGCCAAGTACAGCTGGTTTTGGAGCCACAAAGAACAATGAACTTGCCATGGTCCTCCGTGCAGCCAGGCAGCCCCCCCACCTTGGCCAAATGCCCCTCGTTTCGAAGAAGACCTATAAAGACTGTAGATTTTGGGACCCTACTCGTGTGCGCACCCCACGGAAGGAAGACGCATCTATGGGCTCATCGCCTCGAGGATTCCGGCTCTTCCGTGGTAGCTATTGATCCCTTTTCCCCTCTTTTCTCTCTCTGTTTCTCTCTTTTCCTTTTTCTCTCTCACTATCACATAACTGTTGTTAGCACTAAATAAAGTGCATTTTGATGATTTAAACTGGTTTTATCCCTGTGCTGTGTCTTCTGCATTTTGAGATCCCTAAAAGAACCTATCAGGACCCCACAGACCCCTTGCAGACCCTGACAGAGATAAAATTTACAGGAACTGACGTGTTTTAAGAAAACAACATTTTAAAAACCCCTTTCCATAATGCCTGTATTGTCCCTTGCATCAAATTCCTGAGATGGACCTTTGGTCATTTAGTCAKCTAAAGAACAGAGAGGAAGGGAGTACRTGATTTTATTTGGAGTGCATACAAAAGCCAATACTTCACTGCATTCCTGTAGTGCTAATAAAAATGTGAATACTTGGAAATAGTTAAATATTACATCTATAAATCAACAGTAAGTAACTACTGACAGTGTTCCAGAAGTGCTGCAGTAGTCTTCTGGTACACCACTGCTACATTACTCTGCCTTAATTAGTTATGTGAGARGACATGGTTTCCTAGTGCTACATTGAAGGAAATGCTGGACTCCACCATGGGACTGGGCTGGGAGGATTTTAACCACCTTCTCTGTACTCACRACAGAACAAGGAATGGTGGTTAGAATTTGGAAGGACAAAACACAGCAATAGTGACAACATATGTATGAGCTAAAYGTGAAAAGGTGTGCCAAGCTGCAAGCCTAGGAACCATGTGCCAGGAACRTGGACCAGGCTGCCATGAGAAGAAGTCTGAAAGTAATCTGACATTGTCTAAAAAAGCCAGTATGTTGTTAGATCATGGAAATTAAACTATCAAAAAGCAGAGCAGGCCATGAAAAATTCTTACTCTCAAATATTAAGGAGCTGATAAATCTTAATGTATAAAATTAATAGAAACGCCACATGGGAATGTCTCGATTCCCTAAGGGAAGGTCTCCCAAAAATGTAGATTGAGAAGCATTGAGAAATGCAGATGAAGCTGACTTCTGCTATTGAAACTAATACAAAATGCTAGGAGAATTATTGTACAAAACCTAATTTGACAGTTTATTTAAAAGATATTAAAAATATTTTGCTGTTATTTTGGTAAGCACCATCAAAAACAAACAAACAAAAAAAACAGTGCTTTTTTTTTAAAAAAAAATGTTTTTTAGCATATGGTAAGACATTTAACTTTAAAAAGTAAATTCAGATGAGACAAGAATGAGCAAAAGGATTTTTTGCCTCTTGTGTCCTTGCAGA